>JACTOM010000933.1:3900717-4024410 GCA_015832385.1 Elymnias hypermnestra
GGAAGTGTCAGAGCGAATGCGTAAGGGAGCCTCTGACTCTTCCAATTCAGGTTGATGAGGGTGGCGCTGGGTTTTAGTGGGTATTCTAGCTAAGCTAGCGAGTCCCACACTCCCTGCCCTCGTGGTAGGGGTGCGTAAAAGCATTTCCCAATGAAAAAAAGGGTTTCCAGAAAATCATTTAGATAACATCTAAAGCACACACAAAAAAATCACCTCAAGAAAACACTGTTTCATGTCAGAATATCCAATAAAGTTTCATGTCAGATTTGCCAAATTTTTGTGAGACCACGTACGTAGTACAAAGTGATGTGATTGGAAAAAGTGACATGCTGAAACCAGAGGAAATGAGCTTAACAGAAATGTATTTTACATTACAATGAAATAAAGTAAGGTACATTGTTTGTTTGGTTTTTATTATCTGATCTACGTAATGTTGAAATTAACTTTTTGACGAAAATAACACTTTGCTGTGTTATACCTGCGGATATTATATTTGAAAACAATTATTTCGTTCTAAGTTACTACGTGACTGAACTCCTTCATTATCTTATATAGATTATGATGATTTTTGTGAACGGTTTGGTGGATTCCAGAATGAATATAGATTGAATATTCGATCCTACATTTTCATGGTTACTTTAGATCGACAATTCGACACGATAAATAACAGATTTCACTATCTTTCGACGAAATCGGAAACAACGTTGTTGACGCCACTTGGAACATCAAGAAAATAATACATATTTTTCAATTTACTCTAAAAGATTTTATCACTAAGCCCACCCTAGAAGGATATTTTTCTAACTTTAGCTTATTTTATGGACCATTATTTCTTTTTCTCCGCGCCAGACTTCCGTTTCGTATAAAAGCCTAAACTGCGGTTTTCTGAATTCAACCATAAATGCTTTATGTCTAGTAAGATAATAAAATTATGTTTGTTCAGTTGGGGGGTTGTAGTTCGTCTTATTATTGCTTTTATTGTCAACGTAGCGTACAAGGCAGCGCACTTTGAAAAGTGTAATTAAAGGTAGATAAGTATTATATTTTTATATTGCTGAAAGGTTAGCGCTCCAGTGCGATATCACTTGATGGTGAGTGACGATACGAATCTGAGATGGAAACGTGCTAATTTGATAAGAGATAGTTTACCTCTTATAGTTTTCGCATAGCACCATACCGGCACGCAAATAATTTGCTTGACGACGCATTTTGCTAGTAAGTTGGTAACTAGCCACTTCTGGAGCTTCCCAGTACAGACTCAGTCTTAAAACAAATGCAATTTCCAAACTTGCCCTACCGGGAATCCACCAGCATCACACATATAACATTAAAGATTTATTTTATGATTTCGTCCTCGCTTCAAACGATGGATATCCATCGTTGGACATAGGCCTCACCTCAAGTTGTCTACAAAGCCCGCTCTTTTTTCAAATGTGAAATGTTATTAATAATTTTTCAATTTCCCTAATTATGTACGCGGAATTAGAACATGTGGGGTCATATGTCAGTGCCAATATATAGGAAAGGTCACTTGAGTTTCATTTCAAATGGGGCATTCACTTTCCCTTCATGTTTCAGAGAGCTCATTAAACCGTCGGTACCAGTTGATTTGGGTATCCTCCGACTGAAAATTGATAGAGCAGGCTAACCGTAAATTGTTTTAAAATGGCCTTCCGTCCTCATTTTATTTAATTTTATTCAAATAACAAACTTTGTTCGTCGAACTTTTCATTAACACCCATCACTTGTCCATCAATGGATATGCTGATTAGAGCGGAAATATTGAGCCAGGAAGGATTACAAAAAAATAATGGTTTAATTACACCATCAACTAAAACAGAGATCGTGAAAAAAATGTAACAGAATGTTTAGTTTTTACGTGATTAAACAACATACCGCAACATATTTTGATGGGTCCAACGTATTCCTTGCATTGTAATAATTATATTACTCCATATATCAAACTATATCATTATTTCTTAAAATATTATAGCTTTTAAAACATAGTGCTTATAAACATATCGTTGGTGCATGAGGTAGTACAGTAATAGATAAATTATCTTTGAAACTCTGCCTTACAAAAAAGGATTTGTATTCGATTCTTTATACGATTCAACAAACACTTATACAAACTTTAAACACTTATACTAACTTTATACAAACTTTCACATTCAAATTATTAGTAACACACGTGGTCAATCTGGCTTATAGATATCATGCCTTAGCCAGTTTTTAGGTGTCATTAAATAAATAAATTACTCGTGCCGTCCGTGATCCTCAGTCACGTGGAACCAACAACGAAGACGTATATTTATTAGTTCATAACCTCATTTCATGCTCCGTGTCCCCTTCTTATCCAGCCATCCAAACAATTTTATACCAATACACTACATATCATTGTTTTATATGAAAGTATGCCTATTATACATTTAAATGTTAAGATATGGCTTCATAAATATTCCACGTATTTACAAAACACTAGATATGCGCGCAGCTTTGTCTGCTTACACTTGAATGTGGGACTTAATACACGAAGCTATATATTTGTTACTGAACTAACTTAGTTGACAGTAGAACTTATAATCTACGAGGTTTCCTTCGAGCCCTGTTCTGAGAAGGAAGGCGACAACATACTGTCCTTTTTTATCATTATTACGATATAATTTACAGTACGATTTCTCAATTATTATAGTTTTATGTTAAAATTAAATTCTTGACATATGAATTTTTCTTTTTTTATACAACTGTATAAAACTTTTTGAACTGTGTATGTCATAATTAATATAGGAAACTGCACTGATTTTTGTGTATTATTTGATTTGACGACCTCGGGCAGTAGTGCAATCCCCGACAGGGCAGATTTAAGAACCTGTATTTTCTAATTTGTCCGAATCTGGCCTATTGGGAGGCTTTGGCCGTGGCAAGTCACACTACCAGCAAAGACGTCGCTCGTCGTCGCTTGGACCGATGGACGTCCACTGTTTGACATAGGTCTCACGTAATGACGTCCACAAGGACCGATCTTGCACCGCCTGGCTCCAGCGGCTATCGGCGACCCTCTTTATATCATCGCTCCACCTTGTGAGGGGTCTGCCAACACTGCGTCGTCCAGTGCGGGGTTGCCACTCCAGCACCTTCGGCCCCCAACGTCCATCGGTCCTTCGGACTATGTGTCCCGCCCATTGCCACTTNTTTAATGATTATAGTTTTATGTTAAAATTAAATTCTTGATATATGAATTTTTCTTTTTTTATACAACTGTATAAAACTTTTTGAGCTGTGTATGTCATAATTAATATAGGAAACTACACTGATTTTTGTGTATTATTTGATTTGACGACCTCGGGCAGTGGTGCAATCCCCGACAGGGCAGATTTAAGAAACTGTATTTTCTAATTTGTCCGAATCTGGCCTATTGGGAGGCTTTGGCCGTGGCAAGTCAGCCTACCAGCAAAGACGTCGTTCGTCGTCGCTTCAACCGATGGACGTCCACTGCTTGACATAGGTCTCACGTAATGACGTCCACAAGGACCGATCTTGCACCGCCTGGCTCCAGCGGCTATCGGCGACCCTCTTTATATCATCGCACCACCTTGTGAAGGGTCTGCCAACACTGCGTCGTCCAGTGCGGGGTCGCCACTCCAGCACCTTCGGCCCCCAACGTCCATCGGTCCTTCGGACTATGTGTCCCGCCCATTGCCACTTCAGGTTCGCGATTCGTAGGACTATGTCGATGTCTCTGGTTCTACTACGGATCTCTTCATTTCTGATTCGAACACGTAGAGAAACTCCAAGCATAGCCCTCTCCATCGCACGCTGAGTGACTCTGAGCTTTCGCATGAGACCTATAGGCCGTAGGCGTAGCTCTATATTAGGAGGCGGAAGTTTATACAACTCCTCCCCTATAGAATATTTGTCAGCCGACTGCAAACGAGGGGTCAAAGTGAGCTACAGTGAGCTTCTGGCTCCCCACTCATGGATGTTGGAGGTCCCGCCGGGTTTTAGTGGGTATTGCGAATGCGTACACTCGCGGAGTCCCACAATCCCGACCCCGTTATTCAAAATGCGTAAATGCATTTCCCAGCGACAAAAAAAAATCTTTGTTTATATTATCACCTACCAGCAGTCGTGATCACAGTCAAACGCTAAAGTGTCAAATAAATAAATAATCATTTCTACCGAAACGGCAACTGTTTCGGACGTAGACTTTGTAAAAGACATTGTTCCTAGTCACTTGTTTGTTCAACAGGATATTAAAAATGTTGTAGGTTGAGGTATAATAAGAAAACCGAGACGAAACAATTTTCTTGTAAAATAGTTTCATTCTATCGGTTGTGACCTCGGGTTTCAATGTAATCTTTAAGAGTGAGCCAACTATAGGGTTAAATTCAACTACAATGAAATTAATTAAATGGTTTAAAAAGTACTGCTTGTGACGATTCATTTTACATAGTTAATTAGTAAATGAACGTATTACGAATTTGTAATTAGTTTAATAAGATATCGTGTAATTATACCAGTTTTAAATGGAAGTAAATGACATTTTTACACTCTTACATTATATATTAGCTGAACCCGCTACTTCGTCTTCATGGAATGTGTTTTTTGGTAGCATTTTCATAAATTTAGGCCAATTGTTTTATAAATAAGAGACGTACCTGCACCTCCCTTTAAGGGTGGAATTTCCTAAAATTTACTTTAGATAGTTTCCAGAAAAAAGATTCTGACGAAATTTTACATACCATAAAACATATAGTTTGTAAATGTGAAGTTTCAATTTTTTCATCATACAATACCTACTAGGAAAAAAATGTTATTTGCGGATATTTCTTCTTTTTAATACTTTATAAATTTTTAGCTGTTCTAGGCTAAGAAAATATTAAATCATAAATAATCTTAACATTCAGAAATAAAGATTTCGAGTCACAAAAAACGCAGGTAGTTTTAAGAAATAACATGAGTAAACTTTTTATGTCTGTGACATTGTTAATCTAGTGGCAAAATATTTTTTATCTGTGTCACTTAACCGCAAGACATGGTGAATCATGTCTCGGTTAAAGAATAGATCCTATAAAAACAATAATATGACGACTAATAGTATTGTAGCACAAAATAGTAGATTTAAATTATATATATATAAATATAAAAATCGCTTAACAAGCTATTTTGAATCTACAAATTTATCTTCGCCGACCACCATTACAGCTGATTATATCAACTGAGACGATATCGGAAATATACTCAATAGTTACCTTTTTAACAACAAATTTAACATTATACATTTTACATATAAATTCATTGAATTGGATTAGAAAATTAATTCAAATAATTTCTGTTATTAAACTTCTTAATTTCAAAATAAGATATAAGAGTAAATACCCTTAATCCTAGTACCTAATAGTAAATCTATCATTAAGGAAACTACAGATAAATATTAATGGTTTACAAAAATACATGCACATTATTGCAAATATAAAAATAATCTCTCAACAGTCATCTACGCTAGCTTTATATGGTATATGGTACTTACCAATTTTCCCTGCTAAAACAATCCAATGTTATTGAATATCAGACGCACCAAGAGTCAAAATATAACGTTTGATTTCTTTAAACACGGATATCAATACGTAATATAATGATGTCACTACAATGATGCGAAGTGTGTATTTTAATCCCTCAGTCATCACAAATGTTAAAAATCACTTCACGGATTCATAATTACGATAAATCCTTCGCGCTGATTTATCCGCGCATACATGCTTCACCATCTACCATATTACAACTACTGTCAAATGTCGATATGAAACTGACAATTTGTCGCGGTACGACGCGCATACGCATTGTACAAGAGAATATGCTTCATAATCTGTTACAAAAGATTTCGAGAGAATTTTGAACTGTAATAGTAGGTATTAAAGTACATTCTTCAATAACTAAGGTAACTGTGATAAAGAACAACTACAAATATTTCTGTTGTTCTAAAATAAACTTAAATATGAACACAGTTAGATTTAAATTTACTAACAGTCATTATTAACAAATTATGAATCATTTAAAACCCTACAGTTATACGATTCGAGAGAGCGGGACGGGTGACTCATTACTTCAATGCCGGCTGCGTCATTCATTACTACAATCGCAATAAAAATTTAAACCTTTTGCACTGACCAATAAGGTTAAATTGATTCAAAATGTATTATTTGTATTGAAATACTTACATAAAGGATTTTGAACTTTATCCAAATAGGTTTTGGTTCACTGATAATAGGCAAAACCTGATTATAAACTAAGGATTTTACAATGACTGTCGCAGAACGACCACTTGTGCATGCAAATGTTTTTAAGAATAACATACCGTGAAATATAATATTAATATTTATAATACAATGTTATCTACTAAGTAAATTGGTTTTCATTGTATCAATATTTTATTTATAGGTGTTGAGAACAATTTATTTTATATTTCAATGCTGTAATGTTTACTTTTAACAATGCTTACGTTAAGAATAATTATCTATTATCTTATAGTTTATAGATATGTGTATGTTTTAAGTAGGAGAAACTTTGAAATTATAGCTTAGAACGTGTACTGAGTTGATAATATTTAGGGGTATTTATGCTACTACGGTGATAATTGTTCGGATTTTTGTTTTTTTTTATTGGTGGCTGAGACCTCACACGAAGACAAAAGACTACACAGCCTGAGATATCCACATCTACTAAATATATATAGATAATTTTCCTTTTATTGGTTTATTTGCAGTACTTCGCAGTACAAAGCTAGATAAATAAATATATACAATGTTCTAAACTTGCAGTGTCGATATAGAGCCTAGGAACTTTGGAAGCTAATATTCGTGCTATTATGCCTTCAAAGTGTGTGTAAACATTCATATTAAGTTTTCGTTGATATCTATTTCTATAGCTACGGAGCTAGTCGACAGATTTCTTTACTTACCAAAAAGTTTTTATTATCTATGACGTCCGAAAGATGCCAGATGCGTAATGCGTATTCTTTTGTCTTTGACATTTTTGTTTAAAACACGTGTGTTCCATTTGATGAACTTATTGGCTGCTCTATTTTCTTTTTAACTATGAGGCAATTCCCGGTCGGTTTTTTTATGGTTTACAGATATTAACTTTAACTGCGATTTGAAGTTTAATAGATGGTTAATAAGTTCCACGTGTGAATTGTGTCACATTCTTGAATGTGGGCTAGATGAAGGTTTTGTTTCCCGAATCCTTCTTAATTGTCCCAAACTTTCCCACTGCATTGATGACATTCTCTCTCCCCTTATCCCTCGTCTTATAAATGTAGAATATTTGTTGTCTTGTATATAGTAGTCATTGTAAATATTTATGTAAATATATTAAACGTAATAAAATAATTGTTTAATAGTAGTCATATGTATAATATATATTCATATTGTATTGTCCGTATTATTTGGTGGTGGTTTATATTAGTGGTAATATGTTTCAACTATTTTTTATTATTATTTTTATTATAGGTAATCAAAATTCAACTTCGGATATTCTTATAAACAGAACCGTTTTCTAGCGAGATACTTATGTAACTTAGTTGACAGTAGAGCAGAAAAAATAATCTTAAATCCGTTTGAGAGGGTTATTATTTCCTTCATTTTGTTCTATCATTTTACTTTAAGGGGGTCATCCCATGCGACGACCTGTTTATTAGGGTTTTTTTTTCTACGGCCAGTAAATAGATAAAGCTTTAAGTTTATTATCATTTATTAACATATATTAAGACAGCAAAAATATAAATTTTAACCTAAAAATATTGTGTAGAACTCGAGTTACAGTGTTCTGAACACTCCCACTTCGAAAGAATGAGCTCGCACTTCCTCCAGGATACCGGCTGATTGGCTTATCAGAAACAAAAGAAACGGCGTGGTAATCTGTAAACCTAAACGAGTATACAAAAACTGGATTTTTGGTAGACATTTGGAATAAAAGTTGCGGTTTTTTTTTAATTTTTTCCTACAAAAAAATGAAGCTTTTTCAGGTTATGTATCGTAGTAAGCAAAACAATGTATACACTATAGGTAGGTGCAGCGAAAACGATGTGGCAACATTTTGGCACGACACGTTACAAGGATATCTCTAAATAAATTAAAATCTTATACCAAAAGTAAACAAATTAAGAAATTATTTAATAATTTGAAGGATTACTTAGAAGCATGGGAATTAATGAATTGATCTAATCGATATAGAATAAATAAAAAATATATATTGTAATGATGATGAGAAAAAACACCTATACCCGACTGAGTTTGTTGTGGTCTCTTCTAAGAACAGGGCGCGACAGGACCTTCGTAACCTTAGTTTGTAAATCGTTAATTCATATCAACAAGTAAAATGAAATAATATATGATAAAACGATATTTGACGATTCAAAAGTGTTGGAAAGGCCTCATCAAGCACCGATAATTTGAATTTTGAAATTTTGAGATGCGCTTACAACTTGTTTTCTTAAACATCAGAAAAACCTATATACAATAACGTACTTGTATATCTTTAATATTTGTAATGCTGCTTGAAATGTTTCATGATAATTTGAGCGAACACTTGAAAGGTATTTACGATCTAACGAGCGTATTGTTCAAAGCGCTCGCAATCTGAATAACATTGTTTTTGGCAGCTACAGCTGATCTTAGGATAAAATATGAGACCCATCAGATCGTGCATTGTCGATACATTTCTCACTGTACTTCGCAACACATTATTTGTAAACAATTTGTATTTGTTGAAATATATCTATATATAGCATTATATCTATATTTATATATAAAAATCAGTTGCTGTTTGTTAGTCTCGCTAAGATGCGAAAACGGCTGGGCTGTTTTAGAGAATTTTGGTTTTGAATTAATTCTGGAAGTCCCGGGAAGGTTTAAAAAACGATTAATATGAAAAAAAGTGCTCGGAATATAGTAAAAACAATAATTTCGCTTTTCCTTAGAAGCTGCCATTACCTTGTTAAACATTTGACGTTCGTGTCAACGTTTAGAAATCAATTAAATTCAAAAGTCGTCCAGAAATCAACTTAAATTTATATCAATATTTTTGGAAGTGAAACTTCTTTATTTTTATTGGTTTTTGCCATTTGACATTGCAAACCAACAATTTCTGATCGCAACTATAATATTTTACAGACTCTGGTTTGAATCAGGGCGTAAAGTTCGCATTTATTCAATTTAGAATTCTTTTTTTCCGGTTTAGTTAATGATCACTGATTCGTTGGATTAATTATATAGAATATTAACTAATTATATTAAAAAACCGTAGCAAACATCCTAAAACATATTAAAATACATTATAAATAGTCGATTCAAAATGTTAATGAAAATATAAGAACAAAAGACCACAAATGTCAATTTGATAGGTCTGTGTAATTCCAAATCAATTACAATTTAAAAAAAAACATATTTGAATTGATAAATAATATGGTCTTTGACTAGATATTCTCTCTTAGTATAATGATATTGAATAACACGGCTATAAAAACAAATCCATTTATATGAAAAACCAACGTAATAGAAAGTCATGATCTATAAAAAAATTTGGCTGCTTGTTGCAAAAACAGAGGCTTTTTAAATTTGTCCTTCGTATGTTAGATAAAAAAGCTTATTCTACGGCCTGATCTCTTAACTCCGGCAAAAAATCCTCGCTCTGACATGTTAAAGTTACAAAAACATCTATCCAACTTGCCGGCATTTGTTCTAAGTTTTATCTTACCCTTACTTACTAGTCGTAAATCTATGTCGGAAAAATTGTGATTTGTTCATCGGTATCGGCATTCGTTTGTATAATACGTGATTTATTCGCAATTTTAAAAACAAGTAATTGAAAAAATTAAGTTAATTCTTACCCCATCTTATTCGAACTTCTTAGTCATTACATAAAAAGAAATCTTTTACAAGTGCTTTTATTAAATACGTGTACGATTAGTGGAAGTACCGATTCATAACAATCCATTGAATGTCATGAATTAATATTTGAAAAAAAGTGTATTAAAATCAAGCGTCTTCTACTACAACTTTAATTATTGAATAAAAAGGTACTTATCAATGATCTTAATCTTAGACTATAGATAGTTGGGTGACAGCACGGATAGCTCTGAAATTTTAGGAGTTATTGAATAATATAGTTGCAACACGTAAAAATACTAAAAACAATGTGCAATATTACGAAATCTTATGCAATACGAGGTAACATTAACGAACGGAACAATTTTGTTACGAGAGTCTTTCTAGCTGTGTTTCGTGGCGTAGTTATTTCCAGAGAAGTAGTACTAAATTGTATAAATTTAAAAAAGGGGAGTAATTATTAGTATAGTGCAAAGTTGTATACTCGTATATTTAAATAGTGAAGAGAATAAAAGTTGTTAGTTAATGTGAGTTGATGTTTTTATAAAATGAAACCTGAACAAGTTACACTCTTAGGACTATGTCGGTGACTTTGGTTCTGCTACGGACCTCCTCATTTCTGATTCGATCACGTAGAGAAACTCCGACCATAGCCCTTTCCATCGCCCGCTGCGTGGCTCTGACCTTCCGCATGAGGCCTATGCGAATGCAATGCCCATGAATGCAGGGAATATAGTTTTATTATTACCTCATAATTACAAATGTTCCTGAAGCTCAATTTCATGACGAGCGATAATTCAAAAGCACGCCCATGGTCATAAGAAAACTCGCATTAAGAACTTATCCGTTTACCGTTTACGACATGTTTAAGTACGAGAAAATTTAATAGGATTTTTAAAAGGTTAATCCTAACACGCCATTTTTAAAGATTTGTCTGTTTGTCCGGATAATCCTTCGTATATCTCGACCTATATTGGTGCGATTTATACATACGAGTAGCTACCTATGCTATTTAGGCACAGTAACTGTGGAAGTCTGGACTGAGCACTTCAATAGATTTGAAAGCTTTGTTTGTATAATGCTGGGAGAACTCCTGTCGCTAGCAGAGGACTCAGGGGCGATCCCTGGTAGTGGAAATTTAATAATGTGTCTGGCTATTTTTTAGTAGGTGGCTTTGGCCGGGAATCGTCACCACCCTACCAGAAAAATCGCGTTGTAATGCAAAGAAACTGTATTCTTGTACGATATATCATACAAACCAAATTATAACAATGCCCCGCGGTTTCACCCGCGTAGATACCGATCTCGTGGCAGTGGAAATTTACTAATCGCAACTAAATCGGCCTATAGATTTATTTTCGTTAAGATAAAAGTCAAATTTCACTTACTTTTTAATTACTTCCTTTCAGATTATTAAAAACACACATTTATAATCTAATCTATATACAGATTTTACTTTACAAAGAATATATATCATAATAATAAATTTTAAATTTGTAATATCATTTACGTAGCATGATTTCTAGAAGGTAACGCAAGATTTATTTAAATCGGTCCAGTAATTTTTATCTTGATAAGAATAAAAACAGTTTTGGTATATCGGTGGGTATCATTGGTATCCTTGGAATATGAGCTAACTCTCCAGTCGCTGGCCCGGTTATAAAGGTCGCTGCAATTTTCTTTTGATAAACATTTTTAAATTCGTTATATCTTTTAAGTGGAATGTCCGATTTGAATAATTAAAAAATTATTTTACAGGTATTGAAACAAAATAAAAGAAAAAACAGGATAAAGATTAATGCAGAGGTATGAATAATACGATTTGATTATTTTTGACACTTTCATTAACTCTTTATAATATTAGTTACGATTAACGCTTGTCTGTGATTTGTCTATATTAGAAATTATTAGCTAAAGTATGTTTTTGAACTTAAAATTTAGAAAAGATATTTTATGTAATGTGTATTTTTATTTTCTATTTTGTGAAAAATAGTATATTAAATTATTAAATGCCGGATGAACGTATGGGGTGAGCGGTTGTCTGATCCAAGCATTGAAGTCTCTCTATGAGGGTTCTAGTGCCTGTGTCAGAATAAACGGAGCGTACACGGAGTGGTTTCCTGTCGAAAGAGGTGTTCGACAGGGATGTGTTGCGTCACCATGGCTGTTCAACCTTTTCATGGATANTAAATTTGTAACATCATTTACGTAGCATGATTTCAAGAAGGTAACGCAAGAGTTATTTAAATCGGCCCAGTAATTTTTATCTTGATAAGAATAAAAACAGTTTTGGTATATCGGTGGGTATCATTGGTATCCTTGGAATATGAGCTAACTCTCCAGTCGCTGGCCCGGTTATAAAGGTCGCTGCAATTTTCTTTTGATAAACATTTTTAAATTCGTTATATCTTTTAAGTGGAATGTCCGATTTGAATAATTAAAAAATTATTTTACAGGTATTGAAACAAAATAAAAGAAAAAACAGGATAAAGATTAATGCAGAGGTATGAATAATACGATTTGATTATTTTTGACACTTTCATTAACTCTTTATAATATTAGTTACGATTAACGCTTGTCTGTGATTTGTCTATATTAGAAATTATTAGCTAAAGTATGTTTTTGAACTTAAAATTTAGAAAAGATAATTTATGTAATGTGTATTTTTATTTTATATTTTGTGAAAAATAGTATATTAAATTATTAAATGCCGCATGGCAAATTGTAAATATTGAAAGTAACTAACTCTCAAACGTATTAGCATAAAAAACGCTGTACATCTTCGTAACGGTAATCACAGGTTTCATCTGTTAAAATTTTACCCTCATACGCCAAAAGAAGTTTCACTTCTAAAATTTTGAGACGTATCAAAATTTATACACAGACGAAGCCAAGAAAAAATCTTGTAATCGAATAAATGTCAACACGTTTATTACGACTATTTTTCAATTAGATCTTAATACTCTCAGCAAGAAAAGATGCCGGGAATGTGTTATTATCGAGGAGTTTATGAAGAAATGCTCTTAGATTATTTTGACCCTTGGCTTTTATATTATTATTTAATATGGATTAGACATTTCTTTTTCTTCCTTCGGTTTTCGTTTATAAAAGCCTTAGCCTTTGCTGTGAATCCAATTAATTAATTTAAGTTGGTTTTATACAATTAGGACAAATTAACTGTTGAAATCCAGTGAACACATGAGCTTAAAACGATTCATCACCAGCCGCGTTGGCGCAATACTCCGAATACTAGCTTCGCTGTCAGAGGTCCTGGGTTCGATTCCCGAAAGGGCAGGCTTAGGAAATTGCGTTTTCTTATTCGTCTGAGTATGTAGTGGGAGAATTAAATCATGGCTATTATTCATCCTACCAACAAAAACGTTTTGTCTAGCAAAATAAATTGCGTTTCGCTACGATGCTGTGTAGTAGCCATACCAGATTCAGAAATCATTTTTGGCTTAAGCATACGCATTTATCACAAGATACCGCAATGAATATGAAATTACCTCTGCATAATTTTAAGAAATACTATAAAAAAATTATTTTAAATAGGTATATAACAATATTGAAGATTATTAAAGAGATATAAATGTTTGGACAGTTGCACATGTAAGCTAAATGCGCAATGTAATCGCAATCGCGCAATATAATCTATAAAAACTATGTCTAAAAGGGTTACTACCGAGTTTTTTGTCGGTTTCTTCTTAGTAGAATTATCTTTTGAAACCAATGATAGTTTTTTTTAAAAAAGGAGAGACAAATAACGATTCAATTTTAGACACAATAGATAATTTTTTAGACAGTTAATTTTATAGACAGTTTTGGCACTGGTAAGGTAAAAAAAGGTAAGTAGCAGCCCATTAACGTCGCACTGTTGGGCACAGGCCTCCTCACTCAAAGAAGAGAGAGTTTTTTAAAGCATAGACCCACCACACTGCTCCACTGCGGCTTGGCAGGCATAGTAGTACATAAGTACACTCTCTATTCCTTCACTCTCATAGTCCGTTGTGACGGGAATCCGACACTCGCGGAAAAAGATCTGGCGCAAGACCGACGTCTTAACGTGTTCTAGTGAGGCATAGGGTTGGCTCACACCGTCAACTCCCCAACTTCNCGTAGGGTAGACAGATTCTGCCCTTGACAGCTTGACACAACCGACCACAGCAGTATCGTCGTGACCACGATCCATGCAACTGGGTCGAAATATCGGCAAAATTAAAAATTAAAAATCACCATCGTGATATGTACCCGTTCAAATAGTCAATATGTTAATAAACCACGAAAATTTAAGTATAAAAACTATGTCTAAAAGGGTTACTACCGAGTTTTTTCTTCTTAGTAGAATTATCTTTTGAAACCAATGATAGTTTTTTTTTTAAAAAGGAGAGACAAATAACGATTCAATTTTAGACACAATAGATAATTTTTTAGACAGTTAAATTTATAGACAGTTTTGGCACTGGTAAGGTAAAAAAAAGGTAAGTAGCAGCCCATTAACGTCCCACTGTTGGGCACAGGCCTCCTCACTCAAAGAAGAGAGAGTTTTTTAAAGCATAGACCCACCACGCTGCTCCACTGCGGCTTGGCAGGCATAGTAGTACATAAGTGCACTCTCTATTCCTTCACTCTCATAGTCCGTTGTGACGGGAATCCGACACTCGTGGAAAAAGATCTGGCGCAAGACCGACGTCTTAACGTGTTCTAGTGAGGCATAGGGTTGGCTCACACCGTCAACTCCCCAACTTCGGGCAATTATTGAGAAAATCTTAATAGAATACTCAATATTGATTTTTTAATTGCCCGACCTGGGACTCGAACCCAGGACCACATGTCTGTAGTCGAACATGCTAACCGCTAAACCAATGAGGCAGTTGTGTTATTGAACTCTGTCACTGTCACTGAACGCTATGTCACTGTCACTGAACTCCTCTTAAACAATTTTGGTAAAAATTTTTGAGTGTCTTTTGGTAGGTTGGAGAAAGGTTGAGATTGGCAATTCGACTCAATAAATTGTGAATTTCATTTACTACATCATGAAATACGCGAGTGACACCGCCGGAAACAGCTAGTATAATAATTTCCAGGGTCGATATATCCTAGCCTAAAAGGGTACTAACAAATGGCATATACATAGCTAGCTTAAGTTGTTTAAATTATTGTTATGATGACGTTCTGATTACTACATATTATGGCCGTTAATAAATACAGCCCTAAATTCTTAAAAGTTTCTTAACCTAATTTTGGTAAAGCTAAACCAAAGGGGTTAAAAGGAATTAAAGTCTTGACTTTCAATAAACTTTTATTACTTTAAAGAGTTTACGGGAAGGCGACATGTGAAGAGAAGGTTAAAGGTTATAAAATATACGTTCACACTTTACACATCGGGTATATTATTAGTTTTATAACCTACTTTATAACAGTCAGCGAATTACCAATAGAGACTATATCATCACTACATATTACAGACCGGGCCACATTATATTTTTTGCTATAGATGCCTTATCGGCCTTTTTTATTGATCACTAAAAAAGTAAAGATTAAATTTTCTTACGTATATATCTGTGACGATAAATATTTAATGACTCCTGTTTGGGTCTATTTTTTACAACCACATTTAAAAAGCAGTAGCTAAAAGTGTAGTATACTTTCATAATATGTATATTATATTTTTGCAACTATTTAACTAATACGAATGCAATGATTATACGTTATTCATCAATCAAGGTATTAGGGGATATTTACAATTTAATTAATCCCGCAGCAAAAGGCAGGTATTAGTGATGTGACCCTATTACGATTTTTAGCAGCAGTATATGCCGATAACGTTGGCTAAAAAAAGCGGTGTTTAAGTTATTTTCATACCAAACTGCGTACATTTTTTTTTACAATATTTTGCAATTCATGTAATGCTTAAAAAGTCATGGTAAAATTGGTCTATTTATATATTTTTATTGCAGGCCCTCAAGGTGCCATTATAATTACACACATAATAACTACTTACTGTACTAACTTAATATCTAAGAATGACATAAAAATACGAAATACTGTTAGTAGTAGACCCACCACGCTGCTCCACTGCGGATTGGGAGGACTTACATTAATTATGGCCTAATTAACTTGGCCTCTCACCGTGACTCCCCCGAAGCCCGACGTGTACACTATTCCAGTGCCTCCAGAGATTGAATTAGTAGTAGTAGATTAAACTACACAGTAGATTAAATAAAGGGGCAAACAAGATTTTAAAAAATGACATCATAACATCTAATCATAGGTTTATTAAGTATTCATTTTATATCTCACTTATAATAATTACAATTGCAAACACTAATTGAGCTTGAGAAATAATTACAGGTTAATTTAAATATTTGTCACTCTATTGATGTTTTTAAACGATGAAAATACCGTTTATTAGCTTTCAAATATTGAGAATGCCTTGAAACAAAGATAGCTTTAAAGAATGACCTATAGTTAGTTAGATTTGATCATAGAATTGTTTTAGAGCAAGTAGTTTGTGATAGTCATCGTTTCTTAAATAATAGATATTTTGTAGAAACCGATGTCTCTTACAAAAACGGTTTTTTAAAGTTTTTAAGCAACCGGTTCACATCACTATTAGGAAAGTATTTCTACTTAACTATTCTATCGTTACGTAAAATTTCCCGTAGTCAGACTGCTCGCAACTGCCTCATTGGTTTAGTGGTTTGCATGTTCGACTACAGACATGAGGTCCTGGGTTCGATTCCCGGGTCGGGCCAATTCAAAAATCAACATTGAATTTTCTATTAAGATTTTCTCAATATTTGCCCGAAGTTGGGAAGTTAGCGGTGTGATCCACCCCCGTGCCTCGGAGAGCACGTTAAGCCGTCGGTCCTGCGCCTGATCTCTCTCCGGTCGTGTCGGATTCCCGTCACATCGGACTATGAGAGTGAAGGAATAGAGAGTGCACTTGTGTACTATGCCTGCCAATCCGCAGTGGAGCAGCGTGGTGGGTCTATGCTCTAAAAACCCTCGCTCCTCGGAGTGAGGAGGCCTGTGCCCAACAGTGGGACGTTAAAGGGCTGCTACTTACTTACTGACAGACTAAAACTAATGTGTAACTTAAAATAAAGTGCAAACAAAGTTGTAAGTCAACTCTAAGCAATGAATATATTCATATCTTACCACTAGTTGATGACCACACCAGACAGTGCAGCAGTTTTGTTTACACATTATTTAAATATATCATAATATGCAAACATTTATGTTGACTTTAGTTATGTTACTAAAATGATGTCTGGGAGTTTTGTATGGTTTAAAAAACAGCAAGGTGAGTAAGTTTTCTAGGAATGATACATTTAAAGAACTAATGAGACATGTTATTTTACTTTTTGTGCGCAGAAATTTTTATGAATTAGGTAGATCTTTTATGCTGTGTTTCAAAAAATTGCTGAGATTTTCTTTTCTATTTCATCTAACAAATATGGTTTGCTGGAATGTTTAAGTATATTTATTATGATTACTAAAACCCAAAACGACATAAACGCTTAGGTGATCGATGAAATCTGAAATTTAGATATGACTAAATTATTGGTTTTAAATAAGTATTTTTAAAAATATCTTCTTATAATTAGAGCACACTTTTTCTTTTTATTAATGTACCTCTTCAAATTATCAATCTTTAATAAAATACTTTATATTCACCTGATTCACATTTTTATAGGCATTATTCAAATATTAGTACAATATTGTAATTTTATTAATCTGATTGTATTTATGAAGTAATGTATAGTGAAATCTATTATTAAATTAATATGAAGCTTAGGTGAAAAGTTTAAAGGTTGCCCTGGGTTCTTCTCACCTCCTTTTTAACATCTTTTAATTTTTTTTCTATGTAATGAGGTATTGACAATACCTTATTATATTACTTGTTCGTAGAACGTTTTGGAAAATATAGTGACTTCCGATTCGTATGTAAAATAATTGTACCTACAATTTAATTTTGCTTAAATACAATTTGGAGAGTCTACAATATCAAAAATATCTTTGAGTTATAACAGAGTCATCTTTAAAGTAATTAGATTTTTTAGAAAGGATACAGTCGCTGTCTATACTTATGTATACATAAAGATATATACGACTGTTTGTGAAATTCACTAAAATTGTTTCTTAACAGAATAGATCTCTACAATCTTAGACTTCATCATCACTTATATCGCCGAAACACTCCAGTCCCAACGGAGGGGAGTAGGAATCAGAAGACGGAGGTTTTTACAACACCTCCCCCTATAGAGAATGTGTGAGTCAGCTTCGCCCGGTTGGCTTGAGAGGCTCATCATTTACGGATGATGACTGGTTCCGCTGGGTTTTAGTGAGTATTCTGGCACTGCTGGCGAAAATACACTCACATATGTCACCTGAATGAGGTGCGTGCATGCATTACCCAGCAATAAAAATAGGAGTTAATCTTTAAACACCAAAATACACTTACTAACAACCCGCTAGTTATCAAAGGCAACTACATCCAAACTCGGCTTTGCTACGAGCTATGTGAATGTTAAAGCGCATCCAATTATTGCAAACTATTCCTAGTACTTCGCTTACTTATGTGAAACTTCGGCTTCTATTGTATAGCCTCACTTCGTTTGTTTATGTAAAGCTCCAGTATCGATCTTTCGTATAGATTCCACTTTATAATTGCAGATTCTATAAAGTTTAAGAAAAATAAAATTGACTTCGACCATCAAACGGCAGGAGAAAATCAATCGTTCGTACTCTCTATAATAACGCAGCTGTGTACTAATATTCAAACAAATGTGTTATTTTATTTCTGATTCACCAGAAATCAAAAAATAAATAAAAATTTCAACAAACATAGAACCGTCTACAAAACAAACTATTCCAAACAAATTAATATATGGAATAGTTAGTTTTGAAGGCGGTTCTGTTTTTGTCAAAATTTTTATTTATAAAACGATCAATTCGTTAACATGTTTTGGTCCCGTTTTATTTATATGACATGCTTTCTAACATTTTGACGCCTGAATGAAATTAAGTCTGGATGAGATGGAAGTTGGAGCGGATTTCATGAGTAAGCCAGCAGGTCGTTATATAAATTTTGTACATAGGTTATTCTTACTCTTGTGTATGGTGTAGTGTTGTTTATATATCAAAATAGGGTACCCTGTTATAGCTAATGGTTTTATGGCAGTTATGAATAGCGCGGGAACATTCAACATCCTTATTAAGAAGCGAGGGGACTGATAAACAAATAGCGGGTAACACTTCATTTCAAGGTGATGTGACATTTATATGTAGGATTTGTGTCACCGTACCCTTGTTAATAAGGTTGTTTGTTTATTGTTATGTTGCCAAAAGTGCAACTTGTCTTGTCAGGGTAATTTTTTGTGTTTGAAGTGAAAACTTCTTTTGGTTGCCCTGGAACGATCTGCTATGTAACACTTCGAATAAAGTCGGATCTCATAGATTAACTCTTTTCACTCGTATTTATTGTTTAGAAAGTAAACAAATAACTCAATCTCTTTCACGTTCGATCAAAATGAATTTGTTTGAAAGGAAATGTGTTTCAATGTAACTAAAAGATTCACCAACCTTAAATTAGAAATTGTACGTCCATAAAAATATTGACGCTTTTAGGATAAAAAGTGAATGCACCTCATATAACTTAAGAAATAAAAATAAAATTGCTGTAAATTCTAGGCTACCTAA
This sequence comes from Elymnias hypermnestra, assembly GCA_015832385.1. Taxonomy (NCBI): domain Eukaryota; kingdom Metazoa; phylum Arthropoda; class Insecta; order Lepidoptera; family Nymphalidae; genus Elymnias; species Elymnias hypermnestra. The sequence goes on from JACTOM010000933.1 coordinate 3,920,307, forward strand.
AATTGACAAGTCATTCAAGTGTAACTGTATACTCGTATGTTGCTACAACAAGCTCCCAGAAGAAGTTACAAAGATGTCCCTTAATAAATTTAAATCTTTTATTAAAAGAAAACTGATTGAGAAATCATTCTATAATTTGAAAGAATACTTAGAAGACAAAAAANAATCATTCTATAATTTGAAAGAATTACTTAGACTTAGAAGACAAAAATCGTAGGAGTGAATGAATTGCTCTATATGTGTATAATAATAATATTGTAATGATGATATCAAAAAAAAAAACGTACACCCGACTGAGTTTTTTGTGGGCTCTTCTCAGATCAGGGCGCGAAGGAACCCTCGTAACTTTAGACTGTAAGTCGTTGTTTAGTGTTATCATCAGTCATTCATTGAAATAAAATGCTGTAATAGACCTACTTGAATAAACTACCGACCCGAAATACACTTCTCACCTTGGTGGGAATGTGGCCATACAATTTTTTTTTCGCTGGGAAATGCCTTTGCAACCCGATTAGACTAAAATGTTATCGGGAGTGTGGGACTTGCTGGTAAGCCAGAATACCCACTAAAACCCAGCGATACCCTCGCATCCTATCTCAATCTCAAAATTCATTTCGTCTGACACGTAATGATATTGTAAGAAATGTAATAAATTTGTTGTTAAGTCGCCCTTCCTTATTACTAGATGATGGTTTACCGGGAAGAGACCCTTTTTCGCCAAGTCCCACACTCCTGACTGGTCATCGGTCAGGGTTAGTTCACTTCCCAGCGACAAAAAAAAAATCTGGTTTACCGGGAAGTTTGGAGGATTGTAGATAATTTCTTATAAGTTTATCAACCAACTCCTGAACAAATTATAAGCGCGTTTATTTTGGTAACAAAAATGTACTTACTTTGCATGACTCAAGTCCTCAAAATTTACGTAAAAAGTAGTATGGAACAGCAGTCAACACCCCCCATATATTTGTTGTAGTTAAGAACATCAGTGGATTTGTTAACTTCCTGAAAATTTCCTACACGTATTTTTCTATTTATTGGCTTAAGTCAAAAAACTTATTCTGCCTTTGAGTCCAATATAGACTCATCCTCGGATAATTCCTTTGAAGGAACAAAATGTTCCTTGAACTTTGTCTCCAAAAAATCAAAATAATGTCAGCTTCGTGTCCTGGGTCGGGTCAATTCGAAATGAATATTAAGTTTTCTATTAAGATTTTCTCAATATTTGCCCGAAGTTGGGAAAAATTTGGCAGTGTGATCCTCCCACGTGCCACGGAGAGCACGTTAAGCCGACGGTCCTGCGCCTGACTCTCTCCGGTTGTGTCGAATTGCCGTCATGTCGGACTATGAGAGTGAAGGAACAGAGAGTGTACTTGTGTACTATGCCTGCCAATCCGCAGTGGGACTATAATGGGCTGCTACGTACATACCACATACTTTTCTAATAATACTACTGATGACACAAATTAGTTCAATTAATTGAAACTGTAATTAGATTATCAATGTAAATTGATAATTAGTTTGAAAGCTAATATGAATTATTAGCAACGATAAAGGGAACACGTTTATTCAATCACAGTAACAGCGCACACAGTAATTCAATTGGAAAAAATGTATTAATTCGGATAGAATAACGTTCATATCGGATGAATGGAATCTGTAATGAAAAGCCGTAATTTCAGATATCATTTCATGAAAATATTTTAAATTTAAAGCTATGATAGTTGAATGGCTTAAAGCTTTGATTGTAATAGTCTTGTGATTGGGTCTAGGGTATACACGTATTTTTTTTAACGCTGGCAGGTTCATTTGACTGTAATCATATATGGTAAGTGATGGTGCAGTCTAAGATGAAAGCGGCCTAATATGGTAAGAGACAATTTACCTTATATGGTTTCTACACAGCACCCTACCGGAACACGAATCTCTTGCTTGGCGATACGTCTTTGCTGGTAGAGTGGTAATTAGCCACCCACCAGTCCAGACTTAGACAAATCAGAAAATGTAATTTCCTAAACTCGCAATACCGGGGATTGAACCCAGGATCTCTGCTAGCAAAACCAGAACGTATGTCTTAGCATTAGCGTTTCTTATTTAATAATAACACCTCGTAGTGTCACTTGTAATTAAAATAATTCGTTTATACAAATGTGTAAAATAAAGACTTAACCTCATTTTTGGAAATATGGTTGAGTAAAGAGGATACAGTGTCACAGTGTTGGGTCTCGACGAATTCAAATTCAAAATATCTTTATTCAAGTAGGACTTTACAGCACTTTTGAATCGTCAAATATCGTTTTGTAATATATTATTGAAATGTACGATAGATGATGGCACTAAAGAACGACTTAGAAATACTCTTCGTGCCCTGATCTGAGAAGAGGCCGCAAGAAATTTAGTTGGGTATACATTTTATTTGTCATAATCCTTACCATATATATATTTTTAATTTATTATATACTCGTATCGATTAGAGCAAGTAGTCCTTCAAATTATAGAATGATTCCTCAATTAGCTTTCTCTTAACAAAAGATTCAGACTCACAGAAGATATTACAAACTTGTTTCTTAATATATTCATTAAGAAACAAGTTTGTAATATCTTCTGGGAGTTTGTTTTAGAAACGTATACTGTTACCCTTGAATGAATTGTAAATTATATGCAGACTATGAGAATTTACAGCAATTTTATTTAATTACTTATGTTGTATGGGGTGCATTCACTTTTTTTCGTAAAAGAGTCAATATTTTTATGGTCGGACAACAAGTTTTCAAATACGTATACGTAGTGAACTGTCATTATTTTTACTGCTCTGAATTTCTTTCTTTACAACTCTCTTGGACCCATATTATAAATCGTACGAACGGCCTTTTTCTGCAATACAAATATTGCACCTATATCAGCAGCATTACCCCTATATAGTATAATACCAAAAATACCATTCATTTTTTTTAATCGATTTTGATCATTTTTCAATTTCTTAGGATTTAAACATATATTGCGCAGGACTAGGATTTTCACACAATAAAACAAATATAACTTCGGACAGAGTAACACTCCGATTGTGTTCACATGTATACTGAATTCTCACTTATTCTACAACCCTATTTATAGTATTTTCATCAATGTATCAAATTAATTGTTAATATTTAGACAGTTAATATTCAGATGATTAATTGGTGGAATAATTTATTATTATATTATTAAACAATTATCGGACTATAAATCAAATAATTAAATGGACCTAAACAGTATCTTCTAATAATTATGCGCCAACTACGTCACGTCCGTCGGACGCCTACTTGGGTACTTGTTAACACATAGGTCATATGTCAAATTAAATCAAATGAAAATATCTTTATTCAAGTAGGCATATTACAGCACTTTTGAATCGTCAAATAGTATTTTATTTCTCTTTTCTTCACTAATTCGAACGTACGTCTGATGATGGTACTCAAGAACGACTTAAAATCTACAGTTACGAGGGTGCCTTCGCGCCCTGAGATGTGAGAAGAGCCCACAACAAATCCCGTCGGATATTTTGTTTTAATTAAAAATATTTTATTTAATAAAAAATATTTGGTTTAAGCCGTTAGATCGTTAAGTACGAGTAATGCAATCAACTAAGTTACATAAGCATCAAATAGATAAAGTACTTATGTTCTACATTGAAGTGTACACAGACGATGTCACACGGCTCAGCTACTATATACATTTCAGCTAATCCCACAATATACGATTTTCCGCGAAAACTTTAACAAAAAAATATATCCTTAATCCAAAATATTCGTTCGCTCTTTTGATTTAGAGCTGTAATAAACTCGTTTTGGAAACAATGTGAGATGAATTATGTTTTTTGAGCAACTTTCGCTCCGACCAGGTTTTTTTTGTGTTAACTGACTACTTTGATATATAGTGATTTTTATTACGAACGAAATGATACGAGAACAGGAACAGTTGCGAGAGATATTGCGAAAATATACGTACATTAGATTTTAGTAGTTATTGAAACGGATACAGGTTTCTGGAGCGATTTACTTCATCTATCGAGATCACAAAAGGAAGATATTTTTTAGGTGTTTTTTTACGTATATTTGTATGCATCCAATGGCAAGATCTTTTTTTGACAACCATTACAATAGGACTTTAAAATTACTCCTTCATCTGGTAGTGGATAAACTGAGTGCCGGCTATCTAGTTTGGATGTGACAATCATTTTTTAATAATATAGATTAATAGTTTAACTAAAACACAACTTTACAAAACTATACATTAAAAAAAGTAGGGTGCTTTAAATAACAAAATGAATGATATGTTAGTCACCTAATTTTAATCTAAAATATATATATGTCGGTGTGCAAGAGTCTGTGGATCGCTGGTCCGTGTGTAATAGTCTGTGGAACGCTGGCCCCATCTTTGTATCGGAGTGGGGGCAGAGTCAATAAGTGGCAGTCCGGCCCGTCTCTCGGCAGTTCTCGAGTGGCGGTCGGCCGGAGTGGTCGACTATTGAACCTGTTGCGTTCCTAGCTATTATTGTTAATGAGTTTGTGTAAATTGATATCGGGAACATTAAGTGATTGAACATTATAATCTGAGTTAATTAATAAAGTGTTTGATTGCACCATTATTACCCACGATCACCCACAGAATAAGAAATTAAATAATGGATCCAATTAATAACGATGTCGGCGGAGAACCCTACGCCCCTGTGCTTTATGCTTCTCCGATCTCTCTTATTCTCCGACATCAGAAGTGGGATGACTGTTGGTGCGAAATGAGAAAAAGGGTCGAACATAGTCCCTGACAAGAAACATACCGGCGAGAAATCGTGGTTTGCGGCGGCTGAATTGTGTTTTCTGAAAATGCCTTGCGTGGCGGCCATTTTGTACTAGCCGGTGGTGGGGCGCTTAGAGTAAGGCCTCAACGTTTTGAGTTTCCTGTGATCTGTCGAGTCGTCCAGTGTATTAGATTTTAGAGGTGGCTCTAGCTATCAGTATAGTGACCTCTGTTTATTGTGTGGTCAGGATTGGCCGACTGGAACAAGATATTTTCGTGAAGTTTGGTTGCAGAATAGCCAGCACACAGGGACGTGTGCAGGTCAGGAAGGCCGTGTCGGAGTGCAAGAGTCTGTGGATCGCTGGTTCGTATGTAATAGTCTGTGGAACGCTGGCGCCATCTTTGTATCAGCGTGGGGGCAGAGTCAATAAGTGGCAGTCCGGCCCTTCTCTCGGCAGTTCTCGAGTGGCGGTCGGCCGGAGTGGTCGACTATTGAAACTGTCGCGTTCCTAGCTATTATTGTTAATAAGTTTGTGAAAATTGATATCGGGAACATTAAGTGATTGAACATTATAATCCGAGTTAATTAATAATATATTACAGTTTTTAATTAGAAACTGTAATATAATTTTAAATATATGTCGGAGAATAAGAGATCGGAGAAGCATAAAGCACACAGGCGTAGGGTTCTCCGCCGACATCGTTATTATTTGGATCCATTATTTAATTTCTTATTCTGTGGGCGTTCGTGGGTAATGTTGGTGCAATCAAACACTTTATTAATTAACTCGGATTATAATGTTCAATCAGTTAAAGTTCCCGATATCAATTTATAAACCAAGGTTTTTTGGTTTTAAATCAATATTTATTTCCTTTTAAAGGAAATGAAAGCTGTTTTGCGTATAGAGCTAAGGCACATCACCTTTATGAGAGCACTGGGAAAGTAACTTTGTTTATTCGTCTTATATTAGTCCTGTAGCAGCAGGTTTAAAAAACATGGCAGGTGGAAAGTTTCTCGTTATAAAGTATGTAAATAGGACCGATGTTTACCAGTATTGTATGTTTACTCTCTCAAGAGTACTTTAAACCGTGTTTGTGTTAACTAAAACAAATAAGCATGTATCGTATCTTATAACAAACCAATTTGAAGAACGCTATTAAACTTTCCCAGATTAATAGGCTGTCGGAATGGGTTTAGGGAATAATTAAACTTTAAATCGAACTGACACGTGTGAGGGGCCTAAATTCCTTTTCAAATATTTCGTTAATGAATGAAGGGTTGGAACTAAAATTTGATTTGGGATTTGTATTTGAAAACATAAAGTGGATCTCTGCTTACTCGTCTGAGAGGTCATTACAGTGTTACAAAGAAGTAATACATAAATCATAATATCAATGCCAATTTAACGTAACAATAATCAATTCATTATTAAAATTTTTTGATTTAGAATTACTTTATGTAAGAAGTAAAAAGATGCTTTTAAATGGTGCTTAGCTACTCAAACTCATTACATAGAAATTTAACCCATAAACTAAATGAAAAGTTCATTGAAAATTTGAGCAAGTACCACTATACAAACACTCGTATATAACGTAACACTAGTTCTAACTCAGACGAATAAGATAATACAAAGCTATCAAAATAAAGTTCCTCGATGTCATATACGTATATCAGGTGAGAAAATGACGAACACCCACTTTTAGTTAACGTCTACATCACGAAAGATATCACTGCTAAATTTCCATTCTTTTTATTTTTAACTACATATTACTATATGTTAACGGAAGTACAACAGGATTGGCTCAATGGATCCATACTTAAAAGGGTAAATGAATTTAAGTACTTCGGACACATAGTGACGGAGGACTTGTCTGATGATAAGGATATTGAGCGAGAACGAAGGGCGTTGGCGGTCCGATGCAACACTTTGGCACGCAGATTTGCACGGTGTTCCAAGGAAGTAAAACTAACGCTTTTTAGGGCATATAGCCAGACGTTTTACACCAGCAACCTGTGGGTAAGCTATAAGCAGAGGGCCTACAACGACCTGCGTGTACAATATAACAATGGTTTTAGAGTACTGATGGGTCTTCCACGCTATTGTAGCGCATCCCAGATGTTTGCGAATGCGCGCGTTGAAGATTTCTATGCAACTATGCGTAAATATGCTGCGTCAATGGCAAGCAAACTGCGTGCGAGCTCCAGCAGTATTCTGAAGACGTTAATTATGAAGCCAGACAATCCTTTCGTCAAGCCCTGGAATTTTTTGCATACCTCGACCCGGGGCAAGAAACGGGCGATGTGTGCAAAATAGTTACCGGTTGTTGAAGTGAGTTATAGATAAGAGAAATAGTTTTATGTTTATTTAGTTTAAGTTTAATCTAATTTGCAATGTAATCCTCTGTTTTAGCATAAGTTTTTCAAGTTTTTATATGTAGTCTACTAACATAGGTATAAGTTCATTGTATACTAACAACTGAACCAATTGTTGCTTTTAATAAAAATCTATGTTTAATTTATTACATGTTCCCTGGGTTTTTTTTATTGATTAGCACTTGACCGTCATTAAACCTGATGGTAAATGATACAGTTTAAAATGGAAGTACGCTAATCTGCTTGGAGGTAATTTAACTCTTATAGTTTCTTCATAGTTTTGTAACATAAAACAACCTCTTGGGGAGGTAACTAGCCACGGCCGAAGCCACACACTAATGAACCGGTGTAGATCACGTTGTTCCTAAACTTATAGGTACAGGAATATCTATTTTCAGTGATTGTCTACAAATTTGAAATCTGGGTGTATATTTTTGAAGATCCCATCCATATACATGAGATATCCAGATATCTATTGACTCATCATGATATCTCTGGAACCATAAGGCGTAGAGACTTGAAATTTGGTAGGAATATTCCTTTTGACGAGTAGAGGTCAGATAAGAACGATTTTACGAAATTCCACCCGCAAGGGGGGTTGCGGGGGTGTTAATTAAAAAAAATCAAATTTTCACATTAAAATAATATTCGAACCTCACATTTACAAACTATAAATTTTATGGTATGTAAAACGTGGTCTGAATATTTTTTTGATTTAATGAAAAGTTAATTTTAGGAAATTCCACCCTCAAAGGGCACTTTTCTAATTTGTGAAACAGTTTGCCTAAATTAATGAAAATGCTACCAAAAAAACATTCCGCGCAGACGAAGTCGCGAGTTTAGCTAGTTCTACTATAAAGCTGATGCTTTATAATACGACTATAAGACGTCGGACTATAGATTTATTTTTGTTATAAAAGTTTTATTTCACTTAGTTTTTAATTACTTCCTTTCAGATTATTAGATAAACACTTACATGCATAACCTAATCAATACAGATTTTACTTAACATCATTTACGTGGAATTTCCGAAATTTAAAAGTATTCGACAGGAATTGAAAGAGTTTTTTTTGAATCGGTCCAATAACTTTTAGTTTGTTTATTATAAATTATTGAAAATAAAAACAAAAATTCAAAATGAAAAACTTTATTTATACTATTAGAGAACAGATTTGTCATAATTTATTGTCTCAAAACTTTCCTGTACACAACATTTGATACTCTGGAATCGGAATACATTATTTTCTTTAGATTGAGATTTTTAAATTCGTTATATCTTTTGAATGGAATGTCCGATTTTAATAATACGTTCCATAATACTGTAAAACAATTTTTTTTCTATCATCCATAGTTTCCTTATTGTTTTGAGAAATTAATATAGCCTACGTAGCTCAGTGAAAATGCATCCATCCGGAGTTCTTCATAACCAAGTTGTGCGGTACGGGCCTCGAGGCAATGCCTCATTCGTCGTCTCAACCAATGGACGTCCACTGTTGGCCAAAGGTGGGCCTGATCTTGCGTCGCCTGTATCCAGCGGCTGCCGGCGACCCGCCTGATGTCGTCGGTCTACCTGGTGGGCCGACGCAGCGTATTCCGGTGCGAGGCCGAAATTCTAGTACGGGCCCCAACGTCCATCGGTTCTGCGAACTAAGTGCCCTGCCCATTGCGACTTCAGCTTTGCAATTCGGTAGGCTACGTCGGTGACTTTAGTTCTCCTACGGATCTCCTCATTTCTGATTTGATCACGTAGAGAAACCCCGAGTATAGCCCTCTCCATTGCTCGCTGTGTGATTCTGAGTCTTCTTACTAGGCCCATAGTCAGAGGCCATGTCTCGGAACCATATGNAGGCAATGCCTCATTCGTCATCTCAACCAATGGACGTCCACTGTTGGACAAAGGTGGGCCTGATCTTGCGCCGCCTGTATCCAGCGGCTGCCGGCTACACTTCAGCTTTGCAATTCGGTAGGCTACGTCGGTGACTTTAGTATCTCCTCATTTCTGATTTGATCACGTAGAGAAACCCCGAGTATAGCCCTCTCCATTGCTCGCTGAGTGACTCTGAGTCTTCTTACTAGGCCCATAGTCAGCGGCCATATCTCGGAACCATATGTAATCGCTGGCAACACGCACTGTTCGAAGACCTTGGTCTTCAGGCACTGAGGAGTTGTGGATGAAAAGATGTCCCGTAGTTTACCGAACGCTGCCAATCCGAGTTGGATTCATTACCCTAGTTAATTTTCGCAGGCATGGAGTATGCCCGGTATTTATTTCTGACCGTCATTCTAACGCGCTGGTTCCCACCAGCTTACGCCAGCGGGACCATCCAGGTCAATCCGATATTACCACTGTCGTCGAGTCATTAACGCCGTCATCTTTACCCACACTTGGTCGTGGTGACAGTAGGAGCTCACGAGGTAGTAAATGCCCAGTGCTTTCAGATCTAGGATGCTGGCTGGCAATATCATGGAGGTGTGTGTGCGGGGAATGGACCGCGTGGCGAAACATGCGAACTGCCGGACGAACACCTCCACGGTGGGCGTCTTGGTGTCACGATGAATGACGTATTTCCTGACGTACCTCGGAGCTCCTACTATGAGGCGTAGGCAGTTAGCCTCTTCTTCTGGTATCCGAAGAAAGATATCCATGTGGGAGCCGCATACATCAGTTTGGAACAGGTACGTCAGTTGACCAATTTTTTGTAATAGGTTCAGTAATTTTTGTTTAAAAACATTACAAACACAATACATACTTACATACAAAAACACAAACATGTCTTCCTTTAATAATAGTTTAGATATATAATACAAAGAGACATTTAAATTTTATTATAGACATGTTTAGGTTTCGATTACAAACGCCAAAAACACGCAATATATAAAAATGTGGGCAGAATACAATATAATAATATTGTCGCTTACAAGGACGTGTAAGTGACACGTGAATAACAAAAATATTTTATTCATAGGAGAAAAAGAATGTGACGCACTCAAGAAATATCTGGTGCGTTATAATCAAGAATCAGAGGGTGCCTATATCGAATACCGCCATAACGTAATATCACGTTTGTATTACAATAGAATAAAGTATTCCAATAATATTGAATTTGTAATAGGTATCTGTTATTAGGTATTAGAAATCATGGATATTTATGTATTGCTAACAAAAGCGTCTTGTTTGGAAAATTTATTCCAATGAAGCATTAATTCAGTACTCAAGTTACGTTTAAGTTTGTCCCTGTCAATCGCTTTACCGCATTTTCGGTTGGTAATTATGGTCAGGTCGAAAATGGAAGGACGTTTCCGAAATAAACACTCCCGATTCTAATCGGGGTGCACAAATGCATTTTCCAGCGTCAAAAAAGAGTGCGTGTGTACAAAGTACACATGTCAAATCAAATCAAATCAAAATATTCTTTATTCAACTAGGCTCAAAAAGCTCTTTTGAATCGTCAATAGTCTGTGCGTTGGTAACAACTTTACCACCGGTTCGGAAAGTTGATTCCGCTAAGAAGAAACCGGCAAGAAACTCAACGATTACTCCTTTAAACATAGTTTTTGTACGTCACAATGTGTTTAGCTTTCACGAGCAAATGGAATCAAGTCCATACATCTTTGTCATTTAAATAATCTTCAATATTATAATATGCTTTTTGTAATAGGACGTTTTAAAATTATACACGAGTATCTTATTAAAATTGCGTATGCTCAACCCGACAAAATTTCTGAACCTTCTTCATTGTAAAATATGGCGTTACAAGTTTGTTTTTATTTCTTGTATTAAAATTGTGTGTTTACTAATTTTTATTGTAAACTAATTTTTAAGTCTTGTTTGAACCTTTAAATGACGAATTGTAAATAAATGAAACGCGTTTTTTTTGTGAATATTGGAAATTATTAATTAAATTTTGATTTTGAATTTAAAATTTACAAAAAGAAAGAAAAAAAAATTTAAATTTTGAAATATTTTTATTTTATATTTAATGAAAAATAATTTATTTAAAATTACTTAACCTTCAAACAAATTAACTAATCACGCGTTTAATCCGTAAAAAAATTACCCTCACGTGTCTAAAGAAGTTTCACTTCACAAATCATTTACTAAGTTTCATTATTTTAAATACTTTAATATTTTGTTTAATGAACTACAAGCGAAAATCTTTCACTATCAATTTCTATGCATATATCTCAGTCATCGTAATCCGCACTGACCTCCGCACAGCTTGAAGGTGGATTTTAGAGCATAGCTCCTCCACGCTGACCTACTGAGGGTAAGTAGTCTACACTTACATAAAACTGGCATCTGGTATCTGAAGGTTCTCCCTTTCGATGCTTCTCTCGAATCATGCATGATGAATTTTTAAAAACAATACAAGAAATGAATAAAGAAAATATTAGTGTCACAGGAATCGACTCCACCATTGTATCAAAAAGAAACCAGTTGTTTTACCGCTAGGTATAATCTCGACCTATTAACATCTCACTGCTGGGTAAAGGCCTCCTTTCTCACAGGAGAGAGGGTTTTTAGAGTATAGACCCACCACACTGCACCACTGAGACTAGTGCACCCTCTATTCCTTTCATTTTCATAGTCTAGTGTGACGGCATTTTGATATGACCGGAGAGAAACTCGCAGAACGGACGGCTTAACATGCTCTCCGAGGCACGAAGATGTAGCACATCATCTTATTACCAACTTCGGACAATCTCTAAATCGATTTTTTAACTCCCCGGGATACCCAGAAGAACCTCACGTCTGTATCCGAACAAGCTGACCACTAGACCAATGAAGCATTTCCCATAGATATTAATTTGTTAATTAAATACATACTTAATTAAAACGTAGCTAATTATCACACCGCTAGCTGCAACTGTGCCAATCAAAATAACTGCGATGCAGGTTTCGATGAGGGCTCGTATCACTCCTTCTAGTATATTTATGGTCAGTTTCACTAACATAACCGTTAGCCTTACAAATCCATCCATCAGAAGGGGTCATTGGGAACATCTATAAAAAATACATTAATAAAATTAAAGAATCTATGTGTAATAAAAATCAGCTTTTTAGATGTAAGGACACCTTATAGATTGGCCATTTCTGTCCATCTACCTGTCTGTCTGAGGCTTTGTTTAAAGAATCTTAATACGAATCTTAATAAGAAAGATTTTATATTATATACAGAACCCTGCCACTTACCTTATCTTTTACCTAATTTCTTGTTAAGTCTTTGTATAACAAAGAACATGTTTCACGATTCAATTTCACTTTTGTTAAATAGTTTCCTATAAATTAGTAATTTATGTTAGAGTCTAGCGCCTAAATCTATTTACGAAAACACTGCATTTTGAACTGGAATTAGGTAGGCTTTTAAATGTATACCTATTATTCCGCAACTGCATAGCTTTACTCCCTTTTTGTAATTATTTGTTAAAATAGTACGCCTACACTCATTTTATCATAAAGTTTCACTAAGTTACAATATTTTTTTTATTAAATAAGGTACCACTATAATCACGCCTGAAAGACTTCACAACTTTAAGATGATAAGCTTCTATAAATCCCGTCCTTTCGAAAGTTAAAATGCGAGAGACCTTTATACCCACTCATCAATAAAAAGTATAAATACATTTAAATTATATAAATATTTAAATTATAGTGTTTTTCTTATTAATTTATGCGATTTTAAAATGGTTAAATAATTTGGTCATTACAATAAATTACTTCCATCAAAATTGTTCAAACTGACTTTTAGTTTTGTCTATAATTTATTTTGCCTCTGTAATCTGTGGTCTTTACCAATATACAGAATTTATTATCTGTATATCAGTGATTTAGTACATTGGGTATGAACATAGATCGGCTATGAATAATATTGCGTATTGTTACGATTTTGTGTTGAAATCGTATATAAGTTATTACTTTTTAGGTTAGAGCGCTTCAATCGCCATTCACATACAATAATAAATGTCCTGTTTTTCTGATAGCAACATCCATTACACACCTGTAGAAATTAGTTTTTTTTCTACATATTTTTAGTGACTCACAGAGGCCCCCCCAATAACTGAGATCCAGCCTACTTATAGCACAGAGTTTGCATTTGATATATCCGGTATAAATACAATACAAGATCACTCTGACAAGATCATGACAACATAAAGAAAAATGATTAACAAATTATTAAATTCAACCCCCCCCCCACCTCTGCCCCGACATCTTTTGCCTCTGTAAATCTATGGTATTTATGCAACGTCTAAATCAGTGTTTTTGAACATGGGTTCGATAACCCACTGGGGGCAATTTGATAGTTTGCACTCAATAGATAAAATAAGAAAAATCAATATTAAAATTATTTTGAATTTCAGTTTTTCATTATATATTTTGAATATTTACTTAAGATCTTTTCATAACAATGTCACAGTGATTTCTTCCCAAAAACCTTTCATTTGTATATCTTAAAAGAATAAAACTATTTTTAATGAATAATAAGAATGTATAACGGGCATAAAAAAGGTTGGGAAGCAGTGGATACATACGCATATAATACCACCCGGGAGGAACAAAATACAAAACATTAAGACTATAGTAGAAATAAATAAATTAGAATTAAAATTTGGAAACGTCAGTGACAACTTGACCACCACTGGCCAATCTATTCGCCATTCTCGTGACTGATATATACATATGTACATAAGAGCTTAAGGCGATGCAATTTCTCGGAGAACCTCTCGGAGATGTAGCATAGACAGTCGTAGGCAACAGCAAGAAGTCATATAAAAATACTGTCAGTCTCGCAATTAGATATTGTTATTATATATTAGTTTTTGAAATACCTTTTACAATGTAGGTCATTGTCATATTAGACAGACAGACTGCCTCATTGGTCAAGTGGTTAGCATGTTCGACTACAGACATGAGGTCCTGGGGTCAAGTCCCGGGTCGGACCAATTCAAAATCAATATTGTGTTTTCTATTAAGATTTTCTCAATATTTGCCCAACGCTGGGAAGTTGGCGGTGTAATCCACCCCTGCGCCTCGAAAAGCGCGTTAACCCGTCGGTCCTGCGCCTGAACTTTCTCCGGTCGTGTCGGATTCCCGTCACACCGGACTATGAAAGCGAAGGAATAGAGAGTGCACTTGTGTACTATGCCTGCCAATCCGCAGTGGAGCAGCGTGGTGGGTCTACGCTCTAAAAACCCTCTCTCATATGAGTGAAAAGGCCTGTGCCCAGCTGTGCGATGTTAATGGGCTGCTACTTATTGACTTTACATATTAAAAATATACTTAGCGTATATTTATTTCTGGCACTGTTCTGCCCCCTTAATTTATTTAAAAAGCATCCACTTTTACAAAGGTTGTCTGTCTTGAAGAGATTACTTGCAGCAATAAGACCGCCTTTGCACGCTCCTAGCTTCAGATTGTTTTATTCTTAGTTTTGTATTTCCTGTACGTGTTTGCGTACAATAAAGTGTTTCTATCTATCTATTTATATTAGTATACGTTACTTTACTTTATTTCCTGATCTCTCTCCGGTCGTGTCGGATTCCCGTCACATCGGATTATGAGAGTGAAGGAATAGAGAGTGCACTTGTGTACTATGCCTGTCAATCCGCAGTGGGGCAGCGTGGTGGGTCTATGCTCTAAAAACCCTCGCTCCTCGGAGTGAGGAGGCCTGTGCCCAGCAGTGGGACGTTAATGGGCTGCTACTTACTTAATTTATTTGCATGTTCTAATTTTTCCTTTTCTTTTTGTTTACATAACACTTTTCTTGATTTGAAGTTACATTCAACTACTCCAACTACAACTACTAAATCCACAGACCTATTTCATCGTTAACATAAGAAAATCTGAATTATTTTGTTACTAGGTACTGCAATATACACTATGAGCTTATTAACTTTGTCTTATATAAGCGATGTAATATAATGGAATTTACTGAAATCTAATCCTTTTGATATAGATTTATATGGGACCGTAAACTGTAATCTGTAATCTCAACATTAGCAGTGGGGTTCAGGCGGATCGTTCGTGTGAGGATACCTTCATGGTCAATTCCATTCGTATTAAATCTTTAGGGATTTCGGGGAATGAGATTGATAAATTGTTTGCCTGATCCGATGGGATCAAGTTCTTTTATTTGAGAGCTTATTAATTTAATTAGTTTATTGATAATGACTCTAGCTCTGATACAAATCGTACCCCTACTGTAAGTCGTTGAAGAGTTCTATTCATCATCATTTTTAACTACGATAATTACTTGATTATAACTACGTTACGGAGTTAAGTGACTCAAATATCCGGATAGCCTATAAAAGATTCTGCCAAATATCGTTAATTTTCTCCTAAGAACTGAGGAGTTCCGTTATTATGTCATTGATACGATGATCAAAACCTAACCAAACTATAAAACGAATCATCAAAATCGGTTGGCATGATCTAGAGTCGTCCATTTGTCGCGCACTTGTTTGACGCAACCGAAAAATTGGCCCTACGACAAGCACCACCTTTTATATAAAAAAGGAATCATCAAGATCGGTTCAGCCAGTCGAAAATTATGAACAAACATAGAAAAAGACATACAGGCGAATTACCTCCTCCTTTTTTGAAATCGGTTAAAAATCAAAAACTTTCAAAAACGGCTTTCCTGCTTTCTAGTACCATTAAGGAAGTATCAGATGTATATCGATTTGATCATATTGAGACGGGAGAGAGAACTTTTTTTAACTATGTAATCTTTCGTATTTTATTCCAGTTGTACTATTGCCAGTGAATGTGTGTGTTGGCCTATTTTTTATATATGTCGGAGAATAAGAGAGAAGGAGCATAAAGCATTGGGGCGTAGGGTTCTCCGCCGACATCATCGTTAGTGGCATCCATAATTCAATCTCCATACTGTGGGCTTTGATGGGTAATGTTGGTGCACTCAAATACTTTATTAACTAACTCAAATGTCCAATCACTTAACTTATTTCCGATAAAAAATTACACAAATAGAAACAATAATAGTTAGGAACATGACAGTTTCAACAGTCGACCACACCGACGGGCGGTCACTCCAAAAGAGAGAGATGACCCTGACCCAAGCCGTATACTGCACTCCGACATATAAATAACGAAGAGGGCATATCCGGGCTGATGTATAGTGATGGTGATTTATTTCTTACAAAAACAGTAAGCGTCTTTTTAAAATGGACCCGAACTCTCCAAGCACTGATTCTCATATTTACTATAAGGTGACGTCTAGAAGGTATAGTCTTTTGACCGAATTTCTGCACACACAGAGACTTTGAGATTCTGACATAGATTGCAGATATTATAGTGCACTAGTGTAAGCATAAATAAGTGCACTCTCTATTCCTTCACTCGTCCAGACAGATGGAATTACAATCAGACACAATCGCAGAAAGATCAGGCGCAGGATAGACAGTTTAATGAGCTCACTTTCAAACTTCGGGCAAATACCGAGAATTTCCTAACAGAAATCTTAATATCAATTATGCATGACCACTATACCAATGAAGCCGTTGGTAATTAGTAAGCAAGATAATTTGTAAACAGTTGAAAATAATTATTAAACTACCTGCACCATTAAACAATGATTTACACGGTTTCGATAATCACGTCACGTTGACACGTCGTCATGTCGACACAAATGAAACTTTAATATTGTTACTATATTTGACTTTTAAACCAATGATGGTTTGTTTGCCAGTGGAGGCAATCAATACTCCAATTACTTGTATACACCCATTTAATCATTACATTTATAGTAACTTTCTCAATATTCACTATTTCATAATAACAACAATTACTTAAAACACTGTTATCACAATTGAATGACTCGCAACAAAGTGACCCATAGAGTGTGTCACAACAGAATGATCTACAGAATGTGTCTGAATAACTGAGAACTAGCCTATTTATAGCACTGAGCTTGTACTTGATATCTCCGGTTTAATTACAATATAATAAACAAAGTATCATGATAAGACTGTTAAAGACTATTAAAGAAACATTAACAAATTATTAAATTCAAACCCGCCGACATATACCAAATCGAAGGAAGGTAATAATACGAATATTGTTTGAGACCATTAAACTGTTCTTCAATTTTATACGGAATTAAACAATTGACTTGAAATTGAACAAAGTGACTCCTTTCGCAATGTAGACGTGAACTACGCGAGCCGCGGGGAACAGCTATTTGATTATTACTTATTTATTTATTATATTTATTTGAAGCCATGATGGTTTAGTGGAGAGATGCGTGGATTTTCATTTAGAGAAATCCCGGGTCGTTAACCAAACACCGATAAGTTTCTCGTTACAAAAATGAATCTTACGTACTGGATTGTTCCTTCGAATAAATACCTCATTGTGCTTTTCGGTGAAGGGAAACATTGTGAAGAAACTATTATACGCCGGGAGTAATTCTGGGGTATGTGTAGCCTGCCTGGAGCAGAGTTGTGGGTTTATGCTCTAAAACTTTCTCACCCATGGTGAAGGAGGCCTGAGCCCTTGTATTTCTTATTATTTAGATGTAAAGTAAGTCTCTTATTGCTTTTGTAGAGACAAAGGGTAATATAATATTTATATATGTTAATTGTTCGAAATTAGTAATACAAGTTCTATTGGAAAAACGGATACTATAAATTAAGTCATTTCTGTCTTGTTTCGGATGAAAGTCTATGGAAATGAAATATGAAGCTTACAAATGTTGGCCCGAATGAATATTCATAAATACAAATCTTGACTGAGGTGTATAGATTTTGTAATTTATGGATTTTGTGGCATTTTGGCTTCGGAATCAAAATACTTAATTACTAGAAATTTAATGCAAACCGACAATAATGTACTAGTTAGAATATTGTGTTTATATTCAATATTATGTATTAATTAGCTTGGTTGGTTTATTAACTTGTAATGTTCAATTTGTTAGCATAATATATTACTATCCTTCTGCCTGATACCACCGATCTTTCCTAATGAATTCCACAGGTCGAGGACCCTTTAATAAATCGAACCTCTAAACTTAAAAGTGTCACGAATTTGTCGTCAATAGAATCAGCAAAATAGATTCCAATGATTTACTTTCGGTTTGTATGATTTTTTTTATGTTAGGATAGTTTTTTTTTTAACTCTATTTAAGGAGCTTAGTCACTATGCGACTATGTTACTCCGTAAGGTAAACAATCGTATAAAATATTCACTTATTCTCTATCTACTCTTAAAACAACTTTTGACTAATCTATATACAATCTTTGATTTATCACTGTACGGAAATGCCGATAAAGTATTAAAATCCCCTATATCTAACTTATAACCTAGTTGCACAGCACAATCAATTGTTAATGCTTCGTTCCGCACACATTCCATCTACACGTGGTAAATATCCTCAATTACCCCACAAGTGGAGCAACTAGGAGTTTCCGATTTTTTTTATTAAATATGCGTATTTATTTGATGGAATGTGACCGGAATGAAGCCTTAACGCTATCCTTAAGTCCATCCGATTAATTTTACACCTTTCAAACCAACAGAGTTTCAGCGGCTGCGATTGCATAGTCCAATACCAAATGCCTTTCTCTTTCGACCGCTTATCAAAGTACTCGGCCCAAAGAGAAAAGCAATCGGTTTTGACTTGCACAAATTTATCTGAAAAATCTGGATCTAAACGCATAATCTCGCCATCGATACAGGCTTCTTTAGCTAGATCGTCGACCGTTTCATTTCCAGTAACACCCACATGAGATGGCATCCACTGCAAATACACAGTTTTGGAACCAGAAGTATAAAATAAAAACTGTTCCAAAATTCTATAGGCTATCGGTGTGCCTCGAAAAGTCGAGCTACATCGAGTCAAATATTGCAAGGCGCTGCTAGAATCCGTCAAAATTACAAAATTTTTATTTCGATTTATAAAAAAAATACGTTTTCTTTTAAACCATTCGCACCGTTCTGTAACATAGATCATTACGCAATGTTGAAGACACGCTTAATTTAGCATGATAAGTTATACCATTTTCTGATTCTTCAAAAGTGTAAAATGTTACACTTTACTTTTCTCGTGACACAAGTACAAAATCTGGCTCTCTTGTCCTACCATCCACTATCCCTCATTGTAAAACTTCCCTCTTGAAAAAAAAATAACTACACCGATTATAGTCGACATTAAAACCACAACATCGAACGGAAGTTGTAGTTTAACTTGACATTTTCCGGAATAGATAACCAGTAGTAGTATAAAATAATATAATTACAAAGATCTCAGAGTAATATAACCCTTTGTATTACTACCGGTTGGCAAAATACAATAGTTCTGTGTCAACTCGTGCAATCAGAAATATAAGCATATCTTTCTTTTGTCCTAAATTGTATTATCTATTTCGCTAGACAATAGAAGAAACAAAAAATTAATCAGTTACGAAGTAACTGTTACTAACGGCACGTGTGTCGCGTCTAAGGTAATTTAGTTTGTACTATGTTATGAATTGTGTTTTTGTTTATGTAACTAACACGACTAACAATGGAAATCCTTGAGGTAAGTTTTAATTTTTAAGATATGAGTCTATAAATACAAGACGGACTATTCTCACTATTTCAAACATAACGCAACATAACGCTACAGCAGAATTTTAATTTAATAAACAAAAGATAACATTGTTTAGTTTAACTATTAGCAAACATAAAATTCATAACATGATGGTAGTCTATCATGAACATTTAACTCTCAAGAACCACTTTAGCGTCATTCGACTCGCGGGGCAACTGACGCCAAAATCGCGGCCGGGCAATCTAAGGGATAATAGCAATCAAACGAATATAATAATAGTGATATCTAACAATATGATCTGGTAATAAATAACATACATAAGCATTGAGTAGACACCGTTCTTTACTGTATTCCCACGTTTAAGTAGTAGACGAAGTTGTGCGGGTATGTTAATTATATTATATTGTATTTCCGAATGAGAAGAGATAAAAGGCTAAAATAAACGAAAATCGGTTTAGCGAAGCCTACCAGGATTGACACCATTGTGGTATAAATTTAATCATAGCGAGGTCTGTAACGTTTTATTCGTTCATTGTGTAAAGTTAATTAAATTGGCAAAGTTAGAATATTGTGTACCTTTGTTCTACCTAGGATTAACTAGCTGCTTGATTTATTACAAAGTCAGTTTCCAAACAATTTATTATTAAACTCACCTGTTCAGTCATTTAAACTTTTGGGTGAGAAGGGGCATAAGNGCTTAATTTAGCATGATAAGTAATACCATTTCCTGATTCTTCAAAAGTGTAAAACGTTACACTTTACTTTCCTCCTGACACAAGTACAAAATCTCGCTCTCTTGTCCTACCATCCACTATCCCTCATTGTAAAACTTTCCTCTTGAAAAAAAATAACTACACCAATTATAGTCGATGTTAAAACCACAACTTCGAACGGAAGTTGTATTTTAACTTGACATTTTCCGGAATAGACAACCAGTAGTAGTATAAAATAATATAATAACAAAGATCTCAGAGTAATATAACCCTTTGTATTACTACCGGTTGGCAAAATACAATAGAGTAGAGAGTAGAGTAGTAGCCCATTAACGTCCCACTGCTGGGCACAGGCCTCCTCACTCCGAGGAGCGAGGGTTTTTAGAGCATAGACCCACCACGCTGCTCCACTGCGGATTGGCAGGCATAGTACACAAGTGCACTCTCTATTCCTTCACTCTCATAGTCCGATGTGACGGGAATCCGACACGACCGGAGAGAGATCAGGCGCAGGACCGACGGCTTAACGTGCTCTCCGAGGCACGGGGGTGGATCACACCGCCAACTTCCCAACTTCGGGCAAATATTGAGAAAACCTTAATAGAAAACTCAATATTGATTCTTTCATTGGCCCGACCCGGGACTCGAACCCAGGACCTCATGTCTGTAGTTGAACATGCTAACCACTAGACCAATGAGGCAGTTAAACCAATGAGGCAAATACAATAGTTCTGTGTCAACTCGTGCAATCAGAAATATAAGCATATTTTTCTTTTGTCCTAAAATGTATTATCTATTTCGCTAGACAATAGAAGAAACAAAAAATTAATCAGTTACGAAGTGACTGTTACTAACGGCACGTGTGTCGCGTCTAAGGTAATTTAGTTTGTACTATTTTATAAATTGTGTTTATCTGTGTCTTTGTTTATATAACTAACATGACTAACAATGGAAATCCTTTGAGGTAAGTTTTTAATTTTTAAGATATGAGCCTATAAATACAAGATGGACTTTTTTCACTATTTCAAAAATAACGCAACATAACGCTACAGCAGAATTTTAATTTAATAAACAGTAGATAACATTGTATAGTTTAACTATTAGCAAACATAAAATTCATAACATGATGGTAGTCTATCATGAACATTTAACTCCCAAGAGTCACTTTAGCGTAATTCGACTCGCGGGGCAACCGACGCCAAAATCGCGTCCGGACAATCTAAGGGATAATAGCAATCAAACGAATATAATAATAGTGATATCTAACAATATGATCTGGTAATAAATAACATACATAAGCATTGAGTAGACACCGTTCTTTACTGTACTCCCACGTTTAAGTAGTAGACGAAGTTGTGCGGGTATGTTAATTATATTATATTGTATTTCCGAATGACAAGAGATAAAAGGCTAAAATAAACGAAAATCGGTTTAGCAAAGCCTACCAGGATTGACACCATTGTGGTGTAAATTTAATCATAGCGAGGTCTGTAACGTTTTATTCGTTTATTGTGTAAAGTTAATTAAATTGGCAAAGTTAGAATATTGTGTACCTTTGTTCTAACTAGGATTAACTAGCTGCTTGATTTATTACAAAGTCAGTTTCCAAACAATTTATTATTAAACTCACCTGTTCAGTCATTTAAACTTTTGGGTGAGAAGGGGCATAAGCTTATACCATTACCAATATATTTTTTGAGAATATTACTGAGTTACATATTTATTATTTAATAAGTAATTTTTTTATACGTACATTCTAAATATATTATTATAAACATAAAGTGTGGGGGAATAAAAAATTACGGCCAAAGAAATATTTTACATGAAGCACATCTATATAATAATCTATCTATCTATCAGATGCATTAAAACAAAATAATATGAATAAATTTAGAAAATTTATATAAGAAATAGGAATAAGATTTACAGGATTTATTTGTTTTAAATTACAAATAAGATTTCATAAGGTATCAATTAAGTTAAATTTAGCTTTACTTTACTTTGTGTTTTTAATAGTAATACTGGTAGGTATACTCGTATATTTATTTATAAGACACGTGAGTATATATATATCTATATTCTTTAATCGAATGATAGCCGTTTTAAATATTGCATAAACATAAATTTCTCTAGCACAGTATTTGACCGCAACAACTTCAATAAGTACAAATCAACTCATACGCTATTATAAACGTTTAAGTTGGAGTTCTGCTGTTACAGTTTAAGTGAAAAGTTACGCGGTCAGTTTGTATATATATGTCGGAGAATAAGAGAGAAGGAGAAGCATAAAGCATAGGGGCGTAAGATTCTCCGCCGACATCGTAATTCATGTCATTGATAATTTCCATACTGTGGGCGTTTGTGCGTAATGTTGGTGCAATCAAACACTTTACTAATTATCTCGGATTATAATGTTCAATCACTTAATGTTTCCGATATGAATTTACACAAATTCATTAACAATAATAGCTAGGAACGCGACAGTTTCAATAGTCGACCGCTTTGGCGGACTGTCACCCAAGAACAACCGAGAGACGCGCGCCGGTCTGCCACTTATTGACTTTGCCACAAGCCGATAGACAGATGGTGCCAGAGTTCCACAGACTATTGCACACGGACCAGCGATCCACAGACTATTACATTCCGACGTATATAATGTGAGGCAGTTAACTGCCTCATGTAACTGCTTCATTCGTCTAGTGGTTAGCATGTTCAACTACAGACACGAGGTCCTGTGTTCGAGTCCCGGGTCGGGCCAATTCAAAAATCAATATATTGAGTTTTCTATTAAGATTTTCTCAATATTTGCCCGAAGTTGGGAAGTTGGCGGTGTGATCCACCCCCGTGCCTCGGAGAGCACGTTAAGCCGTCGGTTCTGCGCTTAATCTCTCTCCGGTCGTGTCGGATTCCCGTCAAATCGGACTATGAGAGTGAAGGAATAGAGAGTGCACTTGTGTACTATGCCTAACAATCCGCAGTGGAGCAGCGTGGTGGGCCTATGCTCTAAAAACCCCATCTCCTCGGAGTGAGGAGGTCTGTACCCAGCAGCGGGACGTTAAAGGGCTGCTACTTACTACTTTACTAACTATATATAATCTGGACTATTATATACTTATCCGAATAGATAATACTCAACTAAAGAAACTGAAGTCTATAGTCTTCTTAGGTGTAATCTGATACTCTGGGCTTCAGTGGGGTGCCCGTATTAATACCCAGGCGAGGAAACTTAGCTTAACTGCATCTGCTGTTATAAAGGTAAGGCACCGATGTTAAAACTGCTAAAATGGTGTATTTCGTCTACCTTCATAGCATTATGTGTTACTGCATACTGTTATGAAGTAAGGGGGCCGACATTGAAGCTATCTTTATATTGCAAAAAAGGTTAATAAGTGCAATATATCAATTAAGATCTTGCGTTTCGTTGCGTTATTAGATCACTTGAACTAAACACTATTGGAGTTATCAAGGCTTTATTCACATCAGGAGGGCTGTAATCACATAATACCATCTCATACTGCACAGTAGGCCTGCGATACAAAAACGGCAGGGGTCAAATCTCACGCTGGAAGATTTAGTAAATACATATAAATCACTAAGTAGTGTTAACCCAATTATAAACAGGTATATAAGATAGAAAAGGACTGGCAAAACATCGAAACTAATAATATAAAGAAGAGATCGGACTAGTAGTTTTTTTCACACAAAAACTACTAGACCAATTTCAAAATTTCACCATTAAAGAGCTTCATCTTCACTGAATGATAGGCTTTATATTATATTATTTTCTCCAAAAAAAAAAATATGAATCCCTAAGAAAAGTGTGTTAATGGAACCCATTTTTTGGATTTTAAAAGTTAATAAAAGTGCCGACCAAAATCAAAACATATTATTCATATCTGTGTATTAATCCTTATACTAATAAATTATATTTTATTAGTAACAGTTTCAATATCTATAATATAATTTTCAAATTATTTAAATCGGAAATTCCATTTAAAAGATATAACGAATTTAAAAATCTCAATCTAAAGAAAATAATGTATACTGAATCGAACTCCGGCGTGTTCCGGGGAGTTATCATACAATAAGTATTACAAATAAATCATTTCTATAGAATTAAAGAAGAAAGTTTTGCATTTTGAATTGTTTGTTCTTATTTTTAACAATTTATAACAGTGAACATTAAAATTACAGGACCGATTTAAAAACGATAGAAAAACATAACATCCATTTTGAAACTAAGAGAACAGAAAATTTAACCACTACCTTTATAAATCAATTTTATTGTTTCCTCGGGCCTTACTTATATAATAAAATAAATAAAGAAATACAAATACATCCACTAAATAAACCAATTTTCAAAAAAGTGCTCTTTTCCTACCTCCAAAAGCTAAGTTGTGAAGAAACTGAAAGTCTGCTTAAAGTAACAACATAAGTAATACCACCTTTTT
This sequence comes from Elymnias hypermnestra, assembly GCA_015832385.1. Classification (NCBI taxonomy): domain Eukaryota; kingdom Metazoa; phylum Arthropoda; class Insecta; order Lepidoptera; family Nymphalidae; genus Elymnias; species Elymnias hypermnestra. The sequence goes on from JACTOM010000933.1 coordinate 3,945,166, forward strand.
ACACTTTTAAACATACGTACGGCTATGCATTATACAAACATTTAATCTATGAACATACTATACCTGAAAAATACCATGCTATATATATATATATGTCGGAGTGCAAGAGTCTGTGGATCGCTGGCCCATGTGTAATAGTCTGTGGAACGCTGGCGCCATCTTTGTATCGGCGTAGGGGCAGAGTCAACAAGTGGCAGTCCGGCCCGTCTCTCGGCAGTCCTCGAGTGGCGGTCGGCCGGAGTGGTCGACTATTGACACTGTCGCGTTCCTAGCTATTATTGTTAATGAGTTTGTGTAAATTGATATCGGGAACATTAAGTGATTGAACATTATAATCCGAGTTAATTAAAAAAGTGTTTGATTGCACCAACATTACCCACAGAATAAGAAATTAAATAATGGATCCCATTATAATGACGATGTCTGCAGAGAACCCTACGCCCCTGTACTTTATGCTGCTCCATTCTCTCTTATTCTCCGACACACACACACACACACATATATATATATATATATATATATATATATATATATATATATATATATTGCATGGTATATTATATATATACTCAGTAATATTTACCAAGTTTTGTAAAACAATAATAAATTATACTATTTTACTTGAAATACAACATATAATAAGGGCTTCTTTTAACAATACACCATAGAGAGTCGGTACTGGCAGCTGAAACATAGGTTTCACCTAGTTCAGCTACAGAACGTAATATTGATACACCAAACTAATTTTAAGAAAAAAAAATTTGTAACAAAACATTGTATTTTTGGTAAATAAATAAATTATTATGATTATTAAAAAATTCTTTCAATACCCGTAGAAAATTTTTATTATGACTAATGTCGGACATTCTACGTAAATGATGTTATGAATTTAAAAATGTCTTAGTCTACACTAATATTATAAAGAGAAAAGATTTATATTTTTGTATGTAACGAATAAACTCGAAAAGTACTGGACCGATTTTAATAATTATTTTTTCATTATAAAGCTACTTTATCAATGAATAATATATTTAGTACTAGATTACTATAGAAATCTTTACAAATTCCTATTAAGACCAACCGCGATGAAAGACATTTTATGGCAAATTTTTTTACACCTTGTACCAAAATTAGCCATAACATGTCTTTCATCGCATACGCTGTGAAGAGTATTAATGATAGGAAAAAAAAATGTTATATAATATATTAATATCTATAAAAAACTTCGCGAGACCATATGTCTAACTATTGTAGTTACGTCACTATAACTACTTTTTTACATTTAACAAATTGATAGAAATGCCTATGAAAATCAGACCGTGTTATCCATACCATTAATGAATCTTTATCCAAATATAAATTATTTAATATTTAAGACTGACTCAATAACTGATGATTACTTTTTGAATTATTGAAATCGCATATTCCATTCAAACGATATCATGAAATTAAAATAAAAATACTAATTCGACGAGAGAGGGGCAGTGCGGGAGAAGGGGGTGCACCATTATGAACTAGGTAGCCGGTCGGCTCCTTACGCAGTGGACGCAAGCGACATTGAATATTTCGAGTTTTTTTAAATACATTTTTATGCTTCACTTAAAAAGTTCTTTTCAGAGTTACTTAGTTTTAGTATTAGGAATCATACTTTTTCATAATATTTGTCAATCCATGGTCGTTTTAATTATCATTCTTATAACTTAAATATCTGTACCTATTTATATTTACCCGTGCGAAGCCGGGTCTGGCCACTAGTTAGTTATATATTCGTTGTAACGTAAGGTTTGTATATTGATTACATTAGGAATGGAAGTGTGTACCTAGTAATCTGAAAGGAAGCAATTAAAAACTAAGTAAAGTAAAAGTTTTGTAACCTCTATCAAAAATAAATCTATACTCCGACTTAGTAGACTCTCCACTGCCACGAGATCGATATCTACGCGGCTGACACCGCGGGGCAATGCTAAAGTAATAAATATGAAGAGTCCTCGAACAAGCTTACTTCGCACATCTTGTAAATGAACGAATAAAATCACGAAAGGCTACGAAAGTAATGCTAATTGAACCTGACTTCATATTAATTACTTGTGTAATTACAAAAACAATTTCAGTAATCTAGACAACGACTTGAATTCTAATTTTACGTTCAACAACAGACATTTCATATTATGAGTTCATTTAGTAAATTGGGCGGAATATGAAAGTAATTATTAAACCGGTTTCTTATCCCATTTTTCCTATTCAAAACTTATTTTCTTCTAGATACCGTCGTCTTTTTGTCCAAATTTCGTTACATGCTAACCACGATTCATCTAATTGGTTGGAGATAACAGCAAAATACAACACAATTTTTAACGTGCCTGGATCTTTAGAATGAATGAAAGGAGACTGACAACTAGGATTTATGAGTTAAGAGTGAATGGGAAAGTTGGAAGGGGAAGACCAAGGCGAACGTTCCTGAACCAAATCCAGGCCAATTTAAAAAAGGGCCTGGTTAAGAGTACTCTAAACTGACGAACTTGTGTGAAAGGTTTAATAATATTGAAAGAAGCGAAGGAGATCTGCAAGGATCAGGCAGGTTGAAGGACGTGGTCTCTGGTTACCCCGATGGAAGTGAGGCGTGATGTGTATGGTCAGGCATATCATTAAATCAGGAATAATTCAATCGCGATTCCGTAGGAGTATGAAGAAATGCTGTCTCATTGGTCTGGTCAAACATGACGGCCTGGGTTCGGGCAAATTCAAATATCGATATTAAGTTTTCAATATTTGCCCGAAGCTGAGAAGTTGATGTGATTCACCCCCGTGCCTCGGTGAGCACGTTAAGCCATCGGTCCTTCGCTTGATCTATCTCTGGTCACGTCTGATTCCCGTTACACCGGACTATAAGAGTGAAGGAATAGAGAGTGCACTTGTGTACTATACGTGCCAACCCGCAGTAGAGCAGCTTGGTGGGTCTATGCTCTAATAACCCTTTCTCGTATGAGTCAGAAGGCCTGTGCCCAGTAGTGGGACGTTAATGGGGTGCTACTTACTTTACTTATGAGGAAATCCCCACTTAGTGACCGTCTAAATTGCAAGAGAAGTTTTTGTTAATGAAACCGGTTTTTCTACACCGGACTTAGGTAGAAGCAGTTATATTACAAACTCGATTATCCGAACAAATTTTTGTCGTTATGCATTCCGATAATTGAATTTAGGAAGAAAAACGGTTTTTGTGAAAAAATAGTAGGTACTGTGAAGTTTTTATTAAAACCTAGCAATGCTCCGGGGTTTCGCCCACGTAGATCTCGTGGCAGTTGAGTCTACTATTTTAAAATTCGTTATATTTTTTGAATGGAATGTCTGATTTTAAGAATTTAAAAATTATTTTACACGTATTAAAGTGGGTTTTTAAAGAATATATAAAAGGATAAGGATTAATGCAGAGCTATGAATAATACCATCCGTTCACTAAAATGGCAATATTCAGGGTATATCTCCAGAATGGACAACTTTTGCTGGGCAAAAAAAATAAGAAGAGACAGAAAAAGAAAACAAGGGCGTCAAAATATAAGATGGAGAGACATTTTTACCCAAAAGGTAGGACCAGGATGGATGTTTATAAGTCGGGAACGTGATACTTGGAGGAAGGGGAAAAATAGCGTTAGAATTAAATTGTAGTATTGATAATAATTTAATATAATTGACTTTTCTTGTTTTATTGTAATTTTAAATGAACTTTTTATCATTTAAGGTAGTAGAATAAAGGCTTATTTTATTTTTTATTTATGAATTATATGGTTTGTTTATTGATGGTCGGCACTTTCATTACCTTTTAAAAAGTAACTATAGTGGCATAGCTTTAATATTGGACATATTGGACGTATTATATTACAGATTTTTTTTTGTAGATATTAATACGTGCTATAATATTATAGAACATTTTTTTATTATCTACAATAGCTTTGGCAGCATGCGCGATAACATTTTTTTGTTTCACACCTTGGGCTACAATATTGCATTTTTATTAGGGATCCCTATTGGAGAAAGTAATATAAACTATNAAAAAGTAATTATAGTGGCATAGCTTCAATATTGGACATATTGGACGTATTATATTGCAGATTTTTTTTGTAGATATTAATACGTGCTATAATATTATAGAACATTTTTTTATTATCTACAATAGCTTTGGCAGCATGCGCGATAACATTTTTTTTGTTTCACATCTTGAGCTACAATATTGCATTTTTATTAGGGATCCCTATTGGAGACAGTAATATAAACTATGCCGCTCGGTGAAAATGCTACTTAATAATGTTGAAAACATTTTTGAAATCGTTCCAAAAGTTACAAATACACAAATGTTTCCCTTTTATAATATTAGTTTAGGAGTTTAGACTTAAATATAGAGACAGGAATTCAGTGATGTATTTTAAAATATTTCAGCTTATTTAAAAACCCTAGGGATCGCACATCATTGTCTCAATGTTTAGAATTCCACATTCATAGCTCTATGCGTAATTGGCTGCAATTCAAAAACAAAATTGATATAGGACAAAAACTTTTCGAGACCGGAAATGTGGGTCAAGTTGCGGTTAGTAGGACACTGCATTTATTATCCTGCTATGTAATTTTATCTCGTATACAGAGCCATTTGTTTCTTTCCTTTTCAGTATTTGTATATAGTTTTGTACAAATTCTCTTGCGTCATAAGATGTTTCAATAAACATTGAAGGGTCCTACGTATATGAACCAATACGAAAATATAAGCGTTTTCGCTTTTTTAGGATGATAAGCCGACGGTCCTGCGCCTGATCTTCCCCCGGTCGTATCGGATTGCCGTCACATCGGATTATAAGAGTGAAGGAATAGAGAGTGCACTTGTTTATTAAACCAACCCGCAGTGGAGCTGTGTGGTGGGTCTGTGCTCTAATGGTTAATGGCTGCTACTAACTCTTGTTAACAACGCCTCGGGACTCGAAACCAACGTCTGAGCATTCAATTTTGCGAAAATGATATGGTATAAATAATTATGCTTATCAATTATTTATATATACGAGTATGTCGGAGAATAAGAGAGAAGAAGCATAAAGCATAGGAGTATAGGGTTCTCTGCCGATATTGTCATTAATGGCATCCATAAATCAACTTCCATACTGTGGGCGTTAGTGGGTAATGTTAGTACAATCAAACATTTTATTCATTAACTCAGATTATAATGTCCAATCACTTAATGTTCCCGATATTTATTTACCCAAACAAATTAATAGCTAGGAGCCGACAGTTTCAGTAGTCGACCGCTCTGCCGGACCGTCACTCGAGAACTACCAAGTGACGCGCGCCGGATTGTCACTATTGACTCTGCCCCACGCCGATAGACAGATAGCGCCAGCGTTCCACAGACTACTGCACCCTGACACACACACAAAGTCGGAATCAAATAGATTTTAGAACACCTGCGCCATCTATCGGCGCTGGACGGAGTCAATGATCCACAGGGCGCCAGCATTCTCGACAGATCTCGAATAACGGTCCGCCAGAGTGGTCGACTATTGAAACTGTCGCGCATTCCTAACCGTTACTGTTCATGTGCTTGTGTAATTTGATATCGGAAACATTATATTGGATTGGACGTTATAATCTGAGTTAATTAATATAGTGTTTGTTTGCACCAACATTACGCACAGACACCCACAGTTTGGAGGTTGACTGTGGACACCTCTAATGATGGAGTCGGCGGGGAACTATGCTTTTCTGTGACATATCCGTATAATTCACATAAGCGTTTCCTTAAACGCTAATATACGAGCAATATCACTGGTACATTAGTCTGTATGAATCATAAAAAAATCTCTACCACATTTAGCACGATTACAATGAGCTATTGCTTCACTAAAGGCACTTATGAACGATTTTATTACTCCCTAAATGGTTTTAAAGCAACAAAACGATCCAGTAAACTCCACTCCCAAGATAACACTTGATACTCATTATGTGTAAACGACAATAAAATGAATATCATTGTAACATTGCTTTGTTTTCCAGCAGAGCCTTGAGTTTTATTAAACGAATGAAAACGCTTGCTTCGTAATGAAATAGTTCTTTGAAATGAATTTTGTGTTCAATAAATCACTCGTTTTATATTCAAATTTTTTTTCTTCTACGAATCAACATTTGACAGTTATTTCATTTAATGGTAAATGTTAATGCTTTGAAAAATCAATATACCGGGTGCTTCAAAAAAATGTATACACACTTTGAACTTCCATTGAAAATTTATTTACCGTTCTACAAAGTTAAATTTCAGGAAAATAGAAAGCTGAAAGTCCAATGTAAATGAAACATAAATAACAAATGTTAATACTGTTCAAATTGGTGANATAAAATGAATATCATTGTAACATTGCTTTGTTTTCCAGCAGAGCCTTGAGTTTTATTAAACGAATGAAAACGCTTGCTTCGTAATGAAATAGTTCTTTGAAATGAATTTTGTGTTCAATAAATCACTCGTTTTATATTCAAATTTTGTTTTTTTTTTCTACGAATCAACATTTGACAGTTATTTCATTTAATGGTAAATGTTAATGCTTTGAAAAATCAATATATTTTACATATTTTTATTGCGGAAAGAAGTCTATTCGTCAGCATGAAAACTAAAGTTTTCGAAAGCTCGGAATAAATGTCCATAAAATATTCTACATTTTATTTCATTAAATAATTAAATAGGTCACAATTAAAAAAAATACCGAATGTTGGCATTTTTTAGAGATGCATGATAAAACGTGTATTTTGTTTGCATTTTGTAATTGCAAATGAAAAGTGGAAGTTCGTAGTTAAAGTCCGCAAATTTCGTAGTTAAAGACCACTAGCAATATTAATTCAAATCGGAAATAAAATAAGACACATTATGTCAATAAATTACAATCTGAAATACAGTTTAGAATTGCGACTCTTTTGATTCTTCTTTTTTTAAGTTTGAATTTAACTTTTCAAATTTTGCAAATTTTAAGTCAAAATATAACGGATATTGAATTTGTAAATAGGATTTCATATAATTTTTAGAATCTACATGATAGACAGATACAAAGGTTGTCTTTAAAAAATTTGAACTCAGACAAAATGTTTAATTACGGCCTAGGCTATTTCTCTAATTTTTTTTAAATTAATTGAAAGGAATAGTAACTGACTAAAATAAAAACAAAATATTTATGACATTTCATTTGGGAAACAATTAGTTATGTATATAGAACGCAAGAAAAAAAACATTATATAATTTAAATTAAAACAAAGAACTGCTTGGAATGGCTCTGACATGATTTTTAAATAAAGGTAACCTGCAGTTTTTATCCATTACTTATAACCACGTATGTTTCTATGGACATCCCACGACTGGGCAACGGCTTGCTCACTCATATAAGACAGAGAATTTAGAGCCATGTTACTCTAAAACCGATTTCTGTACTATACAAGGCAAAGCAAACAATAATGTATATTATTAGACCATAAAGAGCCACATATTAAAAAAGGTAACTCGTTGTTTTATCTACAAACGTACATGATTTAGTTATTCTATAACTAAGCCTTCTCATGTATAACTTTAACCAGATCCATGTAAATTGTATTAATTACAGCTTAGTTTCAAAGTTATAGACATAATGCTAGAGTAAACTTTATGTTAATAACGGCTTTAGATCATTTAGTTTGATTCCACATTGTTAGTTAAAGATGTAATTATTCCTAACCGTTTTAGGGTATTCGAGTGAATAAAATAAATATTTATTTTCATCCTGTTCGATGTGTACATATTGTTTTTTATATAAAATTATTTTTAGTATTATGTAAAGTATTGAAGTGTTAAAATATATTTTGCAATGACTACAAAACTGGTAGTTACCCAATCGTCAGAGTCATTAATATTTATAAAATAATTATTTTTTTAAAATGTAGTATGTTTGTAACGTTTTCACACAAAAACTATTGGACTGATCTAAAAAAAATCACCGTTTGAAAGCTGCATTTTCGCTGATCGACATAGACTATATTACTTTCTCAAAAAAAAAAATGGGGGTCCCTAATAAAAATGCATTAATATAATCCAAGTTGTGTAAAAATTGATCACAAATAAAATCTGTCATCGCGTGCGCCGTGGAAACTACTGATGATAGAGCAAAAAATGTTGAACAAAATTATAGAAGGTATATATATCTACAAATAAATCTGGGATACAATAAGTCCAACTACTTTAGTTATACCGCTATAACTACTTTTTACATTATAAAAGTGCCGACAATAGTCGAACCATATTATTTCATACTGCTGTATTAATGCTTTTCATTTATAATGTTTTATTGAAGACCGTTTCAATACCTGTAAAATACTTTAAAAATAATTAAAAACGGACATTGTATTCAAAAGATATAACCAATTTAAAAATGTCAATCTAAAGAAAATTGTAGCGACTCTTATAACTGGTCCGGCGACTGGTGAGTTCGTTGATATTCCAAGGATGCCAATGATACCTACCGAAATACCTAAACTGTTAAAAAATCTTTCATTACCTCCTTGAAATCAAGAATTTTTCAATACCTGTAAAGTATTTTTAAATTTGCTAATTTCTACGTAAATAACGTTACGAATTTAAGAAATGTATAAGTTAGATATATATTCGTTGTGATGTAAAATCTGTATATTGATTATATTATGAATGTACTTATAAGTGTATCTAATAATCTGAAAGGAAGTAATGAACAACTAAGTGAAATAAAACTTTTATGTTAACGAAAATAACCCTATAGTCTAACTTAGTAGAGTACTGCCACGAGATCGGTATCGGCATTGTTAATAAATAAAATAAACTTAAAAAATATACGCGAATAAAATCCGTAATATGCTTTTATTTATCGGAAATCGCGACTATTTAAGAAAATATTGTTTATAAGTATTGATACTGAATTAATTAAAAAAAAATTCCATTAAGCGTTTTTAGTCGTCTGTTATAGCGTTTGATAAACATATCAAAATCAAAATATTCTTTATTCAAGTAGGCTCAAAAAGCACTTTTGAATCGTCAGGAGTCTGTCCGTTGGTAACAAATCTACCACCGATTCGGAAAGTTAAATTCGCTGAGAAGACACCGGCAAGAAACTCAACGGTTACTCTTTTAGAAAAAGTTTTGTATGTTACAATGAGTAATATTTTGCTTCTGTGAGCAACTGGAATCAAGTCCAAACATTTCTATCGTTTAAATAATCTTCAACATTATAATATGCTTTTTGTAAAAGGGTGTTTTTGACATATTTTTTAAAATTATGTGGGGGCAAATCTAAAACTCATTGAGGTATCTTATTATAAATTGCGTATGCTCAACCTGACAAATGATTTGTAAACCTTCTTCACTCTAAAATCAGGAATTACAAGTTATTCCTGATTGTGCCGACAAGATATTTACTTTTTTCAATCTATCGTCATAATTATTTATGTTTACTAAAGCCACCCTCATGCCTTCTTCACTGTAATAAAATGCCCTAAATTTATCACTTCTTACAGACTAATGTGATAAATCTATAAGTACTAACACTGAGCTCCCGCTGTCTTAATAGCTTTGGCCTACTGCGAAAATTGCTTTAAGTAATATAAGTCGGGGTATTTTCATATTACATGTAAAGTAGTTCCATTTCTGTGATAAAGTATGCTTTTGGTCTGTTAAAGTTAAAGATATATTATAGGTTAAATGTGTCTGTTTTCTTTAGAGACTTATATAATTGGATCTTCTTCTGACATTCTTTTTTTCTCCTTATATTGATGTTGTCCAAATTTTCAATGAACTATTTTTTAATCCATCCACCTACGCTCAAATAAATTTTTATGAAGTTGTTGTAAACCATTTACATACATTAAATAAAGTTTTAACGATACAGATTCATTAACTCAATAGATTTTGCTAAGCTCGGAGGTCGAAAGCTCATGTACAAGTTTTAAAGATTACTTTCTTTAAAAAACCCTTTTTTTATATTCTGTTGTTGATAGTTAAATTGAATAAATTTACGAGTGCATATCAAATTTATTTTACAGACAAAGTTCATCTAATTAATGACGATGCTTTTATGAATACAGAAATATCCTGAAAGATAATATGTTATCGTCAACTTATTTATCATTTTCCTTATAACTTAACATTCGTGTTCCCTTTGGCTTTGTTTACATGCTGAATTACACACGAAATCACAAGTCATATATATCAACTTAAGTTATGACTGAATCAAAACAACGTTGCCTAGAAAACAAGACTAATGTATCCATTAGAACTTGTAAACTTACCACAACAAGTATATGATACATGCTGATTTAAAAATAATTATCTTTTATGCTAATGGGTAGGAAAACTTTAAAAGATACTTGGGTTTTTGGGGGTGAAGTCGGGTTATGAGATTATTGTCTATTAAACAATTTTTATAGTATTCTTTGTTGGCTGGTATGGATTGTTCTTGCTCTTTTGCCTTTAGGTCTTATTCTGGAGTAGGTAGGTTTCTACAATTTTGGCAGCCTCGTTGGCATTATGGTGTAAAAACCCTTTCGTAAACAAAGATCCATGGGTTCAATTCCTGATAGAGCAAATTTAGCAAGCTACCAGCAAAAACGAGCCGCTAAGAAAAACTGATGCTTCTTTCTTAAACTATATCAACATTCACCATTAGGTCACAGTAAAGCGTTAACTTATCAGCAATAAAAACCCTAATGGAATTTTACATATCTTTATATAAATGTACGTTGGTTGTTCTCTCCCTTGCTTTTCTTCTTGAAGTTGAGATATTTTAATGCGATATCAAAATTAAAATTCGCAATATTGCCTGAGAATATTTATTGCAAATATTCCATAGTTCAGCCTCTTATCGTCTTAGTTAGCAATGGTCTCCACACCCTTGTTGGCCAGGATTAGGAGGTTCTACTTACCACGCTTCTCCATATTAGCGATTTGACGGATTGTATGTTGATTTGACTGCCTCATTGGTCTAGTGGTTAGCATGTTCGACTACATACATGAGGTCCGAGTCCCGGGTTGGGCCAATTTGAAATTTATATGGTGTTTTCTATTAATATTTTCACAATATTTCAAAAATTTGGTGGTGTGATCAACCCGCGTCCCTCGGAGAGCAAGTTAAGCCGTCGTCCTGCGCTTGATCTCTCTCCTGTCGTGTCGAATTGCCGTCACGTCGGACTATGAGAGTGAAGGAATAGAGAGTACACTTGTCACACACTATGTCTGCCAATCCGCAGTAGAGCAGCGTGGTGGGTCTATGCTCTATAAACCCTCTCTCATATGAGTGAGAAGGCCTGTGCCCAGCAGTGGGACGTTAATGGGCTGCTACTTACTTGCTTTTATTTTTTTTATGTTGATCTTTTTACGGTTTGTATTTTATTAAGGGTTCAAAATTAATGAGCTAGGTTATGGCTTAGGCATGAGGTTAATGAACACATCCTAAAACTATGTAAGTGGTTTATTATTTACTTGGTTTCTTAACAGAGAAATCGTATGTATTAGTTTTATTTTAAAAGTTGTTGCTTTTATAATAAATTTCTTTACCTATATATAATAATAAATAATAATAAGCCTTTATTTACTACTAGCTGAACCCGCGAATTCGTCAGCGTGGAATGTTGTTTTGGTATAATTTTCATTAATTTAGGCAAATTGTTTTACAGATAAGAAACACATCCGCATTGCACTTTGAGGGTGGAATTTCCTAAAATTTACTTTTGATAAGTTTCCATTATGTAAAAAAAAATTGTGACCAAGTTTTACCTGCCATATAAGATATAGTAGATGTAAAGTTTGAATTTTTTAATGTGAAAATTTTAATTTTTTTAATTATCACCCCCGCAACCCCGATTACGGGTGGAATTTCGCAAAATCAGTTCGAAGCTGACCTCTACTCGGGAAAAGGAATTTTCCTACCAAATGTCAAGTTTCTACGCCTTATGGTTCCAGAGATATCGTGATGATTCAATAGATACCTAGATATCTCGTATATATATATATACAAGCTGAACCCGCGACTTCGTCTGCGTTGAATGTTTTTTTCATAGGTTTGAATAGGTAGCATTTTCATTAATATAGGCAAATTGCTTTACAAATAAAAAAACATACGTATAAATATTCAATGAGTTATTTGCTGCAGAGCTTATTGTCCTTTTTCAGGCTCTAGATTATCGCTGCACCAAATTTCAATCAATTTCGTTAAATTCGTTCTTAGCTGACTCACCCTCTTTTTTCTTTTTTCATTTCTAGGAATCTATTCTGTCACCTTCTTAGTCCATTTTGTGTCTATTAGTCATGTCCAGCCTATTTCTATTTTTAAGTTATGATCATTTTTATTACATCTTTTAATTCGGCGTGGTATATTTCTGGCGTGTTAAACTGCTATTCAATTTTGCAGCGCATTTTCTTCCGAATATATATGTGTACAATGCAAATGAAATATAATGCTAAGTGGAAAAAAATATGACGAACAAATAGAAGCGTGGAAAATATTTACAAAAATATAAATTTAATCAAAGCTCAGACTTTATTTTTCACGGCCAACAAACTCGGAGACGTTTTTGAAAGTGATGGGTAAACAATGTTATTCAGGGTGCCATTAGAGGCAATCCGTCGGAAACCTGCGAGTGACAGCGGCTGCCTATGTCAATATTTTGAGCACAAGTCATCTTGTTATAAGACGTTAACCTTTATTTCGAGAGCTCTGAAACCCAAGACCTATGCAAACTTTATTATTGTACTAGTAATTCACGCATATTTTTAGAATAATATGCAATGGCTCTTTTTTGTTGTATTAAAATAGATAGTCCTCCAAAAATCCTTTGTACGTTCACCCTTGTTAACAGACAATTACATAGGCAAACATATTTTACGGTAGAATTAATGGCTGCTACAAATCATGCATGGACTTGTCAAATTATAATGAGTTTTATCTTTTACATACATAGATACATGGGCTGTTCCCATAGGGGTAGGTAGAGACAACGTCCACTTGCCACGATCCTTGCATATCTCCTTCTCTTCTTTCATTCTCATTAAACCTTTCATACAAGTTCGTCGGTTTAGAGTACTCTTGACTTGGCTCTTATTTAAAATGTCTTGGATTTGGACCAGGAACGTTCGCCTTAGTCTTCCCCTTGCAACTTTCCCATTCACTCTTCACCGATAAAGCCTTTTTGTCAGTTTCCTTTCATTCATTCTCTCTACGTGCCAAAACTATCTAAGAATACCTTTGTCAATTTTAGTCAATTCATCTTCTTTTATACCACAACATTCTATAGGTGTATCTTTTAATTTCAGACATGTTTAGGGTATTTACTCTCTTAATTTGTATTTATAGAATATCGTTTGTCTTCCCAATGTTTAGAAGACGGGGTTCAGTAGTAATTCGGTGGTTAATTGGAAGAGTTGACAATAAACTGCGATTTGGTCTTCAATATCTGTATTTTGCGATGCCAAAGATGAAAGTGCTACATGAGTTCGTACGTTATTGGACGATGGTTTGAATTCGCCTCTAATTTCCAAAGACTATATTTTATGTGCACATATTGAGTGTTGTTACTTTACAACAAATTTATAAGTCTAATAGGACTATTTGCATCTAAAAATGTAATAATTATCGATTACTAAATAAATAAGATATTGTGTAGAACATTCTGTTATGCCTCCGTAGTATTTCACTGTGCTTCACTTTTATCAAAAACTCTATGTCTAAGCTATCATGTTATGTCGATTTGATTTTATAAATAACAAACTGTTTCNATGTGCACATATTGAGAGTTGTTACTTTACAACAAATTTATAAGTCTAATAGGACTATTTGCATCTAAAAATGTAATAATTATCGATTACTAAATAAATAAGATATTGTGTAGAACATTCTGTTATGCCTCCGTAGTATTTCACTGTGCTTCACTTTTATCAAAAACTCTATGTCTAAGCTATCATGTTATGTCGATTTGATTTTATAAATAACAAACTGTTTCCCGTGAAGTTACCCACATAATTCCGGCTAATATTATAATAGCTATATGCCACAGAACGTTTCGTCAAAATTTTGTGACAAGATTTTAATTTGAAATGACAAACAAGCTCACCAATTTTATTTATTTGTATATTGATATTGCTTAAAACGAATAAAAATATTACACTCGTTCAAAATTTTAACTCTATTGTTATTTTCGTTCAATTTCTTCAGAGTGTTTTTGTGGGACGTATTAAACACACAATACAGTGTAGGCGCTAAAGTTTGTTTTTAAAGCCGAACCTCAATTCACAAAGGGTATTGTCCCCATCCTTTGTTTATCCAATTTCCTCTGACTTAATATCAATTTCCATCGCTAAGCTAGCAATTTTCCTTCCATACAATATATAATTCGAAATAAAATATTCGGGCACCACATAATGTACACGTGAATACATTAAATAACATAATGTATTCATACAACAGTATACAATGTTATCCGAGATTGCAATGAAACGGGATTTACTTATAAGGATAGCTAAAAACTAGTACGTCTTTGCTGTTACTTTGGTAACCACCACAAAAACTAGAAACAAGGTCCTAAATTTGTCCTCTTGAGAATTGAATCCAGAACCTCTATTATTGAAGCGAGCATTCTTATTCTTGCGAGATTATATTATTATTATGTAATAAGTACTGTCTTGGTCTTCATAATACGTGTGTCCATCAATCCAATCCATCATTGCGCTTTTCGGTGAAAGTAAAGATCGTGAGGAAAAATGCATATTCCAGGAGTGATGTTGGGGCAATTGTAGCCTGCCAACTAGCATTGGAGCAACGTGGTGGATATATGCTCTAAGACCTGTTCTCCTATGTGTAAGGACGCTGTGGGACGTTAATAGGCTGCTACTTTCCTTACATTTACATACCTCATGTACTTTGTCTTAAAAGATAATGACTGGGCTAATGTTATTCCCATTTAAAAATCATGCAGTGGTTTTTTCTTTTTTAAAAAATCGTTTTGAAATAAAAATCTAATGGCCTAAATTACCTAAAATTGTGGCAAGCTAAGTCTAATTACAGCATCTATTCAGAGCTCGAGTGGAACTTGTCAGTGGTTTAAATTTACTTTGTTAACGTCAAATTTAAGGTGGTTTGTTTGAGTCCCAAATAAATTGAGATTAAGAGGTTGATTTGGAATCTCAATTAACCTACTTCCTATCCTAAATTCGCGGAGCTACATCAAACTGTTGTAAATGCTTATTACAGAAGCGTTTTGTGTCATTCACCTTTCATAGATTACCTTTTTGTTACTGAAAACTTTTACCTGTCGAATAGAAATCTATTTTATTTAACTCAAAGCCATATAAAGTTCCTTATAATAACGATAAAGTGGATAAGTCGAGGAATTATAGTGAAAAATGAAACTAAAATGAAGGAGTTACTTTTTAAAAAACTATTTACTGACAGCATAGTAAACAATATCGATATTAAAGAGTAAACAATATCGATAAAGTATGTAATAACTTTTGTGTCTGTGCGTCCGTATATTGTTCCACCATAACTCGAAATAGCTGGATCGATTTAGAACTAAAGTTTTGATGTCATAGATAAGAATGTCTTTTATTTTTTTGTGGATGTGTGGTGGATGTTTACAATACAATGTAGAGTTTACTGGATTCTCCTGCGTCCTCAATTTGTATTTTTTAATTTTTTAATTGTGTGATTCATCCAAAATAGCGAGGTGTCTGTCCTGCTTTTGATTATTAGAATTTCTTTTCGACGACCTCATTGACACAATTATACGAGTATTCACTTTACAAGCAGAGGACCCCGAGTTCGATTTCTGACAGGACAATTTTAGAAAATTCTCTTTTCTTATATGTCTTAATCTGGACTGCTCGAAGAGTTAGGACTTGACAAGTTAACGCCCCACCAGCAGCGCCAAACAAAAAACTACGTTCTGTAACTAGAAAACAATAAATGAATTACTTCTTACCAGGTTAGAACGCTTCCATCTAGGACAGCATCATCACTTATGACCAGACGTCTTCATTGTGTAGCACTAACCTATCAGGGAAAAAATATATACGAAAGTGAGGCGAAAATCAATTATCATGTCATATTGTATTATATATTTTCTCAGAGTAAAAACAACATACACAGCATTGCGCCTCATTCCTATAAGGGTAGGCGGGGACCACGTCCTTCCACTTGCCACGATCCTTGCACATCTCCTTCGCTTCTTTCATTCTCATTAAACCTTTCATACATGTTCGTCGGTTTAGAGTACTCTTAGCCTGGGCCTTATTTAAAATGTCCTGGATTTGGTCCAGGAACGTTCGCACGACGTCTCCTTCAAACATTCGCCACTCTTGGCTTATAAATCCTTTTTGTCGGTCTCCTTTTATTCATTCTCTCTACGTGCCTCAATCAAAATTTTCTCAATTTTAGTCACTACGTCTTCTTTTATACCACAACGTTCTTTTATCACACTATTTCTTACTTTGTCACTCAGTTTCAATCCACTCATACTTCTCAACGCTCTCATTTCTACCGCATTTATTTTACCTATATGATTCTTCTGTCATACCCAACTTTCACTATCATACATAAGTGTAGGCACCAATACTCCTGCATGCTCAGCCAGTCTGGCCCTTTGAGACACCATCTGGCTATTCATAAAGGCGTGCAGATCACCATTTACCATATTCCCTGCATTCACTCTCCTTTCAATATCACTTTTACTCTGAATATGATGCAAAACATTGATGTACTAAATATGAGTCCAATATTCAATAAACGATCCGCTTCATTAAACGTAGCCGTTTTAATGAACGAGGTGTAGTAATCCTAGCCGCTTTTTTGCCAATTAATTATAGAGATTTACTTGTCTAGAAGATTGAAGAAGAAGAGTGAAGATTGAATACTATTCAGAATTTTTGCGCCATTATACTAAGCATATAATATGATTTCAGAGAAAAGATAAATATAATTTCTTTGTAACTTCTTTGGCTTTTCACTTTGCGGTTAGAAGACTTCAAGCTAAAGAGCTCTCAGTAATGAAGTCGTGATACCAACACGAGTGGTGATTTCAACGAGATACTCATAGCGTTTTATCTTTGATAGACGAGCTTTTGTGCGTCAGACCATATTTTCCTTAATTATTTTCATGACAACGGTATAAATTACTGAAAACTTGTATTTATTTTTCGTTTTAAATTTTTTTTATATTAAAACGAGCTTAAAGGTCTTAGTTGGGTAACATCCAATATCGTAGAAATACAGTTCGAATTGACGAAAAAAACCATTTTTGAGTCAACCTTAACACACAAAAATATCACCAAAATTTGTTGAACCACTTAAGAAGAATTTGGTACCATAGAAACGTATACATAGAAAAATTACATATATATAGTGAGAGTAACCAGTTCTTCCTGGATGCATCTTCGTTTTTTTTATGAAAATCAATTCTATCTTTATGAGAGGTTCAATCACATGCACACATATATTGTAGTATATATAAATACAATTTTAACACAATAAATATAAACTTGTAATGCCATCTTTTAGAGTGAAGAGGGTTCAGAAATCAACTGTTGAGCATACGTATTTTTAATAAAATGCCCGAATCACTTTTGGGTTTGCTTCCACATAGATTTAAGAAAAAATTAAAAATATATATTGTAGTGATGATGACATAAAAAAAACGTACACCCGAGTGAGTTTGTTGTGGGCTCTTCTCAGATCAGGGCGCGAAGGCACTCTCGTAACTTTAGATTGTAAGTCGTTTTTTAATGTTATCATCTGTCATACATTTGAATATTATATGGGAAAAAGACGATATTTGACGATTCAAAAGTAATATAATAAAGATATTTTGACTCTGACTATGTTAAAAAGGTAATATTACAAAAGGCATATTATAATATTAAACCTTATTTAAGCGACAAAGACGTTTGGACATGATTCCAGTTGCACTTGAAAGCTAAACACATTGTAACGTACAAAAACTATATTAAAAGGAGTAACCCTTGAGTTTCTTGCCGGTTTCTTCTCACCAGAATGAACTTTTCGAACCGGTGGTAGATTTTCTTTATGTGACTCTCCGACTAACGAAGGTTGGTAGTCCATATTTAACTTTGTTCCTCGCGAGGCTAAATAGTTGAACGGCACTCGCGATCCCGGTCCATTCCTTGATATTGCGCAATCAGGACTTCCTCTTGCGGCCAATACGTCTCTTGCCAGCCACTTTGCTAATCATTATTAGTTGTAAGAGTCCGTATCTGTCATGTCTCAGAACATGCCCCAGATACGAAACCTTCTTCTTTGGTCTTCCAAAGTTCTCGCTGACAATCCATTCATCGCAAGACCTCTTCGTTGGCAACTTTAAGGGTCCAGCTGATTTGGTATATTGAGAAATAGCTTATATATATGGCTTAGCTAGAATATAGATGCGTCTAGGTATACATAATACATACAGTTTTGAATACAGGTAGTACTAACTTGATAAGAGGTATTTGCATCAATACATGGTAAATATCGTCAATTACCTCACAAGTGGAGCAATTGGGAGTTTCGAATTTTTTTCTTAAATTTGCGTATTCGATAGAATGAAACCACAACGAAGCCTCAACGCTATTATTAAGTCCACCTGATTAATTTTATACCTTTAAAATATACAGAATGTCAGCGGCTGCGATTGCATTCTCCTATAAAAAATGCCTTTCTCTCTCGACTGCTTATAAAAGTACGATTGCCCATCGGTTTAGACTTGCACAAAATGTCACGTGAAAATACTGGATCTAAAAGCATTATCTCGCCATCGATACAGGCTTCTTTATTTAGATCGTCGACCGTCTGTTTAACGGTACGTTTTTGTCAGACGTGTGGTAATTACAGGAACTTCCCACTAGTCCAGAGAAATTAGAAAATATAAAATTACCTGAATAATTCCGGTCCGGGAATCAAATCCAGGATTTCTTCTTACAAACTCAAACCACTTGCACCAGACGCGGTCGAAAAAAGCTTAGTGTTACTACAATTGTTTCTTAATACGAATCCACGTGCCCATTGGACTCCAGGATGAAGAATATGTAGGTTTTTTAAAAAGACAACATTTGAGAAGATTAAAATTGTATTTAGAAATGTCTATAACTAAATGCTTTAATATAACAAAGTAGTTTGGTGAAACTTTACGAGTTACGAAGCAAAACGTTAAATTCTATCAAAGTCGTCTGGCAGATCCTTCGATTAGGTGACATTGAATCAAATAAAATGAGGGAACCGAAGTTTATTCCCTCGGGTGTGTTTGTTATTTGTCCCGAATGCTGAGAAGAGACGCGTTGAATTTATTTATATGGATATGAGACGAATGTCGACAACCTTGCATAGAAAGCAAGTACTTTTGTTAGTACTTTTAAAGAAATATACACGATAAAAATTGAGCAACTTTTTATAATATGAACACCCGCAATTGTGTTCTAGAAAAATTCTGGAAATATATCTTGAAAAACACTGTCCAAAGTAATTCAAGAAAAACAAAACAGAAGTAACTGGCTGATTTAAGAACAGCGAACTCTGTTTTGGGTATATATTTATAACATAAAGAAATAAAAAATCTTATTTAAAGTAAAATCTTATTTAAAGTAAAATGTCTATTTAAATATAACGAAATCATCTTCCTTACCATCATTCGTAACTCAAAAACGGCAGGACCGATTTTAATGATCACTGATTCGTTGGAATCCTTATTATTATATAAAAGTGATATCCAGGTATCTATTGACTCATCACGATATCTCTGGAACCATAAGGTGTCGAGACTTGAAATTTGGTAGGAATATTTCTTTTTACGAGTAAAGGTAGGCTAAGAATGGATATTACGAAATTTCACCCGCAAGGGGGGTCGCGGAGGTGTTATACGTATGTTTATTATTTGTAAAACAATTTGCCTAAATGAATGAAAATGCTACCCAGCAATCATTCCACGCAGACGAAGTCGCGGGTTCAGCTAGTATTAGATATGCGTAAGTAACTCTGTCTCTCTGTCACGCTTTCAGGCCAAAACTACTGAACCGATTTAAATTAAATTTGGTACACAGGTAGTCTAGACTTTGAGAAAGGACACTGGCTACATTTTTTTGG
Organism: Elymnias hypermnestra; assembly: GCA_015832385.1. NCBI lineage: Eukaryota > Metazoa > Arthropoda > Insecta > Lepidoptera > Nymphalidae > Elymnias > Elymnias hypermnestra. The sequence continues at coordinate 3,965,298 of JACTOM010000933.1, forward strand.
GTTGTAACGAAACTTAATACTTATTTTTTATGATTCGATATAAATAAATATTAATTAAATTAAAGTTTGTAAAAGTTTCACCCTCAAGGGTGTAAAATAAAATCCTTACTAATATTATAAATGCGACAGTAACTCTGTCTGTCTGTCGCCCTTTTACGCCAAAACTACTGAACCGATTTAAATGAAATTAGGTATAGAGATGCAGACAAAACAATGCAAATAGCCTTAATAAAGTATTTTAAGATGAAGTCAAAGAAGAAACGAAATGTAAACAAAAATATAAGGCATATAGGACAAAAATTGATCACATATTAAAAAAAAATGCTATACACTCAAGATGTGTTTGTTTTTCTATTTATTATACTAGCTGATTGCTGCGATTTTTACATAATGTTAGAGATCACTATTAATATACGAGTATTTTAATTACTACATTTTTTACATTATGGTGTGGTCTTTGTTATTATATTAATAAAACGATTACATGAGCTACTTCTGGAATAGCATTATAACATCTTATATAATTTGTGGAGATATTATTTTTCAAGTGGGGAGTTTTACAAGAAAATATAATTGAGGGTGGCGTAAGAGAGCGAGTTTTATGATATTTGTGCCACGAAGAGTAAAGTTTGAGATATAATTATGAATAAACAGAAAATGGTATTACTTATTTTACTAAATTAGTTCAACCTCCAATAATACACAGGAAAAACTGTAAAAAGATAAACAAATTTTCCGCTCAACCAGTTAACGTAAAAAGGTTTTGTCAATACAATATAAGTTGTGGAAACTACTTTGTACGAACGCCTATGCTTCGTTGGCAGTTTGCAAACAAGCTAGAAATATGGATCCGTCTAAGATAACTTAAGCTGGCCTAAACAAAGTTAGACCCGACCTAAAACTATTTACAACTTCTGTTTAGACGATTATCTTGTATCACAGAATACGTATAATAATAGATGGCGTATTATATGAATTATATTTCTTTCTTAATAAAATCAAAATGCTATTCATTGTAGTATACAATGTTTCATGTATCAGAAGTGAAACTTCTTTGCCAAACTAATTTTTAAGTCTGGTTTATAATTATACAAATCTAAAACTTTAGTGTTCCCAGACTTAGAGGGAGGGGAAAAGGAAGATATGTTAGGAATTTAATTGTCATTAAAATATTAAAAGTGTTGAAAATGAATACAAATAATTTATTTGTCAATCAAACGAAGTATTGTAAATAAAAATTAAACTTTCTTTTTGAATTTCAAATTTAGAAAGGAGAATTTATAAAATATTTTTATTTTATATTTTATGATAAAAAGTATATTAAATTATAATTGAAATGCCACATGGTATTTGAAATATTAAAACGTACGTAACCTTCAAACGAATTAGCATAAAAAACGCTGCACATTGTCGTGACCCGTCACGTAAAAATATTACCCTCATGCGCCTAAAGAAGTTTTACTTAAAAAATTTTCAGTGAATAATAACATAAGAATCAAAATTTGTTCGTAATCCTAAATTTTTAAAGCTTTCTCAATCACGCACATTTCTCAGCACTAAAAAGTTTTTAACATTTAATAATATAAAAGTGATAAAAAGTGTAACATATGTTGCTTCTTGTATAATAAAAAGGCAGTCTGGCGATTTACAGCAATTTCTTTCAGACAAAATTACGTAAGAAAAACTATATAAAAACTCTTGAGTAGTTTCTGTGAACATAAAAACATGTGAGAGCTTATTAGTAAATTAGATGTAATATAAAGTGTGAAATAATATGTCTTTAAGTTAGAGTTGACTAGTTGGACGGCGCTACTTTGTCTGCGCACACTTTAATGTGACATTTAATAAATCGCACCATATTCTTGATGCTTATGTAACTTATTGTTCACAAAAGAACTCATTCTGAACTATCTCACGCTTTAGAAAGAAATAAAACAACATTACTAACTTACAAGACATAATAAGTATATAAACAGTTTATATATACATGTTTGTATCTGTGTGAGTTTGTATATATAAATAGAGATCAAAGGTTTTAAGGATAACTCACTACCCATAACATCTTCTATAAAATACCCAAATACAAGTATTTGAAAAGTAATACAATTGTTACTATAAAGAATCCAAAATGCCGGTAGAAAATGACATCTAAATTGTTATATGCGGTGTAAAATTTTCCATATTTTTAATTTTATTTATTTTATCGTCGGTCCGAAAGGAATAATGGGATTGCTGTTCATAAATCTTTAAACGTGCACAGTGCAAGCCATTTATTATTAAGGCTACCCTCCACTGTCACTTATATATGTTTAGGCCCGTTATAGAAACGAAAACGCCAGAGGAAATAGCTATAAAAAATTCAACAGCTTCGTTTTATATACCAGTGTTAAAAAGTTTTACCAGTGCTAAAAAGTAGACTACAGTAGAAATGAAGTCGGGTTAATTCCTGATACAAAACTTTGATAAACATCATTTTCTAAATATGCGAAGACTTTGCTGGCGCACTGGAGTTCCTGGATTTGATCTCTGGTGATGCAAATGTCACTAATTGTACACACATTTTATAAGAATCATCGATCGCAATAAAGATTATTAAAAATCAAAGTGTAGTTTACAGATTTCAGTAGTACATTTTATCTATTATATAATTTCGTTATTTGTAAATAATATCTCGATGTTTCGAAAACAATACAGCTATCATGGTCACTTGTAAACAGGAAAGTTTAGAAAAACTAATTGCTTTAAATAAAAAAAGTGAGTAACTTTGTAGTTATATATGTGCATATATATATATATATATATATATATATATATATATGTACNATAAAGATATGTTAGGAATTTAATGAATTTAATTGTCTTTAAAATATTAAGTGTCGATAATTAATACAATTGACGAATCGTAAATAAAAATGCTATGTGTTTTTGTCAACGTTACAAATTATTAATTAAATTTCGTTTTTGAAATTCAAATTTTAAAAAATTGATGAATGAAATGAAACATTTTTATTTCATATTTTATGAAAAATAGTGTATTAAATAATTAAATTACGAGTGGCAATTTAAAATGCTACATGGTATAAATATTAAAACTACCATTTTCAAACGAAATTGTATAAAAAACGCTGCACATCGTCACGCTAATAACGCGTTTCATCAGTGTTACTTCTTATCAGAGTAAAGAAATTAGTCATCTGAAAATTTATCCTTTATATTATAAAAATTAAATTAATAAGTACTAAGCTTTGATATATCGTATAAACAATCCACGCACATGATAACAAATTCAGAGTGTCTACTGTTGCGATCCTAAGACAAATAAGACAATTAGGCATAGTATACCTGTGTAGAGAGAGAGAGAGAGAGAGAGAGAGAGAGAGAAAGAGAAAATACTTTATTGTTTAAAGCAATCTCAAATAAAAAAAATACAGAATAATTCGCTAGTATATAATAATAAGAAAGGCAATAATGTTTGTGTATTAACAGTGTGAATATGATCTCCTCAACTTTCTGGCAGGAAGTGACGTTAAATTGTAAAAAGATATCACGAACTTTCTTTGACTTAAACTTCAAGAAAGTTTACAAAAGCATGTTTGAGTTGACGGCCGCTTAGGGATAAACAAGGAACATAATCCGTCTTAGATAATACAATCTAACCGAAACAAACTCGAGCTTAACTATTTGCAACTTTTCTTGATAAGAGAAACTCATTTTTCCTGTTGTTGTTTACGTCGCCTGTAATATAAAAATACTTTTTAAAGCGCAAGGTAAAAGAGCATTACCTGTCTGTTTGTGAATAAGACGACAATTATATTATATTCTTATTCTAACTTAAAATTGCCTACGTAGTTATGTATATATATGTTCATAGCACAATTAAATGTTTTTGACCTATTTCTCTAATGCAAAGGTAGTCCGGAAGAAATGACTACATAGTGGTGCAAAATAAAAGTTTTATAGAACACTAAACTCACTTCCCAACTTACTCACTCACACGTGAAAAGATTATCGTCCCACTGCTGAACACAGGCCTTCTTGCACACATAGGAGAAGATTCAAGAACACTACGCTGCTCCTAAAGGGCTGAACCGATTTTGATTAAAATCTTGTATTGTATGTATTTAGATAGCTTCAAGAATATGAACATATTTTCCCATTTTTCCATGAAGTCGAGAAAATCTCGAGTGACACCGCTCGAAACAAGTAGTACAAATTTTTATATTATACTATGATGATAAACTTTAAAAATGTTATTTTTTTTACTTTGTTAACGTAACCTTATTATAAGTTTTATAATATTAAAGAAGATTTGAAAAGCCTCAAGAGACTTGAACTCCGGGTAAAGGTTAACGTCTCATAACAAGGTGCTCAAAAATATTGACAAAGGGACCATATTTTCCGCAAAAAAAATTAATGGGCTTCCCTCTAATGGCAGCTGAATGAAAATAATTTTGTTTACACATCACTTCATTTACAAATTTCTTTTCAAGTTTGTGCAAAAATAGACCTGTCTACCTGTTTACCATGAAAGATTTAGATATGTTTCAATCCATCTTTATACATTATCTCTACTATGAAGTAATAATTTTTTTGAAGTGATTTTCTGTAAATTTCTCTTCTGATATTGAAGGGAAAATTTTCATTACACGAGGTACCTATTTATAACTGTCTGTTGGGTCTTCTTCTTAGTTTATTACACTTTGTTTATATATAATATACATTCAAAATACAGAAGTATCGAGGATTTCAAATTATGAGTGCTTTGTGTTATATACTGTTTTTCAGTTCACAAAAATGGCTTTACTTATAATTTAATGGTAAAGACTTTACGTAACGTTTTATTTGAATAACCTAAGATTCAGTTTAAGCGGAGTATTACATTGACTATCGCTTTAAATATAATGTTTGAGATTTATATATATAATATTTATGTACGTGAGTTTGTGACAGAATTTTTTCTGAAAGGCCGGGCCGATTTTGATTAATTGTACATTATCAAATATTGCGTGAGTGACGCCACCGAGAACAAGTAGTTAAACATACAATTTAATTCAGAGAACCAAGTCGCAATTCATCCCAGATAGTCTCATTGTAGCTTTTATTTATAAAAACACCAACTCACATGAACTAACAACTTTTATTCTTTCCACTATTTAAATATACACAACATGCACTATACTGATATTTGAATTTATACAATTTAGCACTATTTCTCTTAAAACAACTATACAACGAATCGGCTGAAAAGACTATTGTCATAAAATTGTTCCGTTCCTTAAAGTTACCTCGTATTGCATAATATTTCGTAATATTGCTCTATGTTTTGGTATTTTTAAGTGTTGCCACTATATTGCTCAATAATTTCCAAAAAAGATACAAAGTCATCGCTTCAACCGATGGGCGTCCACTGCTGGACATAGGTCTCACGTAACGACGTCCATAAGGCCCGATCTTGCGCCGCCTGGCTCCAGCGGCTACCGGCGACCCTCTTTGTATCGTCGGTCCACCTTGTGGGAGGTCTGCCTACATTGCGCCGTCCGGTGCGCTCGTCGCTCCAGCACCGTCGGCCCCCCCCCATTGTCACTTCAGGTTCGCGATTCGTAGGACTATGTCGGTGACTCTGGCTCTACTACGGATCTCTTCATTTCTGATTCTATCACGTAGAGAAACTCCAAACATAGCCCTCTCCATCGTACGCTGACTGACTCTGAGCTTCCGCATGAGGCTCATAGTCAGCGACCACGTCTCAGAGCCGTATGTCATCACTGGCAACACGCACTGTTCGAAGACTTTAGTCTTCAGGCACTGAGGGTTATCGGACGATACAAAATAGTCTTGACTAAAGTGACCTAGGCAATAAATGATTCATTATTTGCCTAGGGTTCTATGACTTCGTTGAAATTTTATGTACAGAGTTATTAGAAATGCTGTCTACTAAATATGTGATATAATTGCTGTCACTGACCACGAGATGGCCACTAGTGACTCATAATTCAGAATTACATAGGCTAATGACGGAGAATGTAATAAATGCAATTTATTATGGCTTATTTCTTTTTGTTCAGTTACTATGGAATCCGCGCTTATTTCTTATATGATTAAAAATGGAGGTTGGAATTTTCATGACGCGAGATTTTTGTATAACAGACAAAGTTTTCGTTATTTTTTATAGAATTTACTAAACCTTTATTAATATACTAAAACTTTATTAACTAGAAAAAATCTCCACTAATTGATATTTAATTTATTTAGGATATACATATTTTTAACGTGGTTTTAAATTATAAAGTAAAGCTCAACAGAGATAAATAACCACTGCATGGCATAATTGTAACATAATATATATTTACAAGGTATAATATACCTTATTTAATATACTTTAACACCAAAGAGTAACATTATACGAGTATATATGTCGGAGTGCAATAGTCAGTGGAACGCTGGCGCCAACTGTCTATCGGTGTGGGGAGAGTCAATAAGTGGCAGTTCGGCACGCGTCTCTCGGTAGTTCTCGGGTGACGGCCCGCCGGTGCCGTCGACTTTTGAAACTAGCTATTATTATTAATGACTTTGTGTAAATTGATATCGGGAACATTATGTAAGTGAACTGAGTTAATTAAAAAAGTGTTTGATTGCACGAACATTACCCAACAAACGCCCACAGTATGGAAATTATGGATGCCATTAATGACGATGTCGGCGGAGAACCCTACGCCACTGTGCTTAATGCGCTCCTTCCCTCTTATTCTCCGACATATATATAATTTAGAAATGAACTTGTTTTAATAACACACGAAATTTTACAGTGAAGAGAAAAATAAAAAAATAAAATGATTTCATTAAATAAAATTGCAAGTTAAATAATGAAATATAGATTTCCAAACACAAAAAATATGTCCGAAACAATTTTCATAGATCGATTTGAAGGTGATGCCAATCCCGAAACCAAAGAAAGCTTTAAGTTATAAGTTACTTGAAAGATCTTGTTACATGATTTTTATTATTTCTCTGTTTAAACTAGTCTTTGAAACTGGGAGTTGACTTGTTAAATGAATCTACCCAAATAGGAATTCAATCCAGTATCACTGCTAAGAATGCTAATATTCATAACATCGTGGCCATCAGAACACATTGTGCTATTTGCGGCAACAATACAGATAGTATTTGTTTATGCAAGCACAGAAATTCGTGACTGTGAAAGCGATACATGAATTAATAGACAATTTCCAATGCTATTTATGCTGTATCTATTTGTGCAGGTAAATATTTATCTAGTATTAGAGAATTATTCAATAAAGACATTTTATTAAGGCTGACACGTTATATAGTAATCTCTCTCAATAATAAGTGAAGATACAGTCTATAATAAAAGCAACTTAAAGTGGTATGTGGTAATTTATCTCTTGCGATTATAAACAACAATGTAACAGGATTCAAATTAAAGCTTCGCGTCATATCTTTACTGGATGTGTGGTAACTAGCAGCCAAAATCTCCCACCATTGCAGACCCAGAAAAATTGTAAAATGCAATTTCCTAAATTTACCCTTCCGAGTATCGAACTCAGGACCATCATCACTTACTATTCAATGATACTACACTAAATAGGATCGCTTCTAAAGAGATTGTTATGTTGGATTCATATTACTTGATTCTTTTTTTGATATAAAGTAGCCCGAATTACGCTTTATAACACCAGTCTTCTGCTGGTGAAAGGCCGTCAAAATTGATTCAGCTGTTTCAGAGATTAACGGGATCAAACATACAGGCAAAGAAATACACATACATACATAGCATCACGCCCCATTCCCATAGGGGTGGGCAGAGACAACATCCTTCCACTTGCCACGATCCTTGCATATCTCCTTCGCTTCTTTCATTCTCATTAAACCTTTCATACAAGTTCGTCGGTTTAGAGTACTCTTGACCTGGCCGTTATTTAAAATGTCCTGGATTTGGTCCAGGAACGTTCGCCTTGGTCTTCCCCTTCCAACTTTCGCATTCACTCTTGACTCATAAATCCTTTTTGTCAGTCTCCTTTCATTCATTCTCTCTACATGCCCAAACCATCTAAGCATACCTTTCTCAATTTTAGTCACTACGTCTTCTTTTATACCACAACGTTCTCTTATCACACTATTTCTTACTCTGTCACTCAGTTTTAATCCACTCATGCTTCTCAACGCTCTCATCTCTACCGCATTTATTTTACTTTTGTGATTCTTCTGCCATACCCAACTTTCACTACCATACATAAGTGTTGGCACCAACACTCCAGCATGCACAGCCAGTCTAGCCCTTTGAGACACCATCTGGCTATTCATAAAGGCGTGCAGAGCACCATTTACCATATTCTCCTTTTAATATCACTTTTACATGGTCCATCTTTTGTAAATTTAGATCCCAAGTATACAAATTCTTACACCTCTTCCACTTGTTGCCCTTCTATCAAACTATTGCCATTCATCATAGAATCATCTCTTTCAAAAAGCATAACTTTCGTTTTGTTTACATTCGTTTCCCTTTCAAAGCTTTATTCATAATATTTACCATCTCCTGTAGTTCATTAGCGGATGACGCAAGTATTACTTGATCATCAGCGTAAAGTAAACATTTGGTGAGTAATTCATATCAAAGAAATATATTAATAATTAAAAGCGCGTGCGTAAAAGTACACATGTCGGAAGTGAAACTTCTTTGCCAAAGTTATTTTTAAGTCTTGTTTATATTTATACAAATCTAAAACTTTAGATTTCCGACACTTAGAGAGAGGGCGGGGGCAGCAAGTTGTGTTAGGAATTTAATGAATTTTATTGTCATTAAAATATTAATAGTGTCGAAAATTAATACAAACAATTTAATGAAATCTCAAATGGCGAATTGTAAATAAGAAAACTACGTGGATTTTGTCAATATTAGAAATTAATAATGAAATTTTGTTTTTGAATTTGAAATTTAGAGAAGAGAATTTTTAAAATATTTGTATTATATGAAAAATAGTAGTACCTATATTAAAAGTGGCAAATTAAAATGCCACATGTTATTTGTAAATAATTAACTACTACCAAACCTTCAAAACTTAGCATAAAAAACGCTGCAAATCTTCGTGACACTAATCACGTATTTTATCCGTAAAAATCTTACCTTCATGCGCCTAAAGAAGTTTAACTTCTAAAATTGTTTTTTTTTTGCTACATGTACTTGACTTTCATACGCATTTAGCGGATATTTAATCCAATTTTATTTATTTGTATTTAGAGATATACTTATGATGTATAACTCAAGAGGAGATTTTCTATCTTAAAGAAAGTCTTAAACAAAATGAAATCACGCTATCACATGTTACGCAGATTCTTGTAACGTTCCTAATTTATTCTTCTGTTGTATATGATATTCTGTCCCTGAAAAATATTATACAGAAAATAAAGTGGTTGGAAGACAACCGCGAATTCGTTGGCTTTTATGCTTTTCAAACTGAATTCTAATGAGCGTAGCAGTATGAATGCAAATCCGTACAATTGTTTATGTAAGATTTGTAAGAGAAGGGCCTTAATAAAATATTAAAAGGTGATTTCAGGAGATACCTGTTTGAATACACGATAAAGACCTCCTTTAGCTCGACTTGGAACCTTTTTTTCTATCGATTTACACTGGGGAATTTCAGTTCGAGGCAATAAATTAATGATTATTTTACCCTTAAAAAAGGAACTTGTCCAATGGTTACCCTTGATGGTACTTGACTTCCAAGTGCTAATAGTGTGAAGTATCTTGGCATGCACCTAGACCGTAGACTAACTTGGAAAAACCATGTTAAATCAAAAAGAGAACATCTCAATCTCACTTATTAGACTCTCCTATGGTTATTAGGTCGTAACAGCAAGCTGAGTATAGATAACAAATTACTGATTTACAAGTTAGTCATCAAGCCTATATGGACATATGGACTTCAGCTATGGGGTAGTGCCAGCAACTCCAATATCAGCATCATACAAAGAATGCAGAGTAAAATCTTACGCTCTATATCTGAAGCTCCTTGGTTGGTTACCAATAGCAAAATACATGACCATCTACAAATGAACACAGTCAAAGAAGAAATCAGACTATACTCTAAAAACTATAAGCAAAGACTGGAATGACATCCTGAGAATACAGGAGAGGGTGTAGATTGTAAGAAGTGGAGTGTCTTCAATGGAGGACACACTCACAAGGACAACTGACTACAACACATCCGCTTATAGCCTATAGACTGATTGCAGATAATTAATAGAAGGAAAAAAATATTGCTGCCAGATTAGTCAAAGTCAAAGTCAAAATATCTTTATTCAAGTAGGCTTATTACAGCACTCTTGAATCGCCAAAAATAGTTTTTCTGTACATTATTTAAATGAATGTCTGATGATAACATTAAAGAACGACTTACTATCTAAAGTTACGAAGGTTCCTTCGCGCCCTGATCTGTGAAGAGCCCACAGCAAACTCTGTCGGGTGTTGGTTTTTTTTATGTCATCATCATTTTAAAGTTATTCGATATCATACAATATATATTCTAATATGGAGCAATTCATGCACTCTCACGCTTTTTTATCTTCCAAGTGTTCTTTCCAATTATAGAAGGATTTCTCTATTAGCTTTCTTTTATTGAAAGATTTAAAGGAGAGGTCCCGGGTTCGATCTCCGGTAGGACGAATTTAGGAGATTGTATTTTCTAATTTGTCTGTGTATGGACTAGTGAGAGGCTTCGGCTGCGGCTAGGTACCACCCTACAAGCAAGGACGTATCGCAAAACAAAGAGATTTGTGTTCCGGTACGATGTTGTGTAGAAACCATAAGGGTTATATCGCCTCTTACTAGCGCGCTTCCATCTTAGACTGTATCATCACTTTCCATCAGGTCAGATCACAGATAAGCGCTAAACTGTCCGCAATAGACACAGTTACCTCAGCCACAGATTAAGATGTCCCCGATATGACTCCAGATTGTGTCAATAACTCCTTCATCCTGAAATTGATCTAGTTCTCACCACATATTTCTGTCCTGCAATACAATAGATTTAATTATTAAGTTGTTTTTCCCGGTTTCCTGAAATAAAGTTTTGAATATAGTATACATTTATGCTTGTAACTCGTGTTCAAAATCGATCCAGTCATTTAAGAGTTTACACGGAATAAACATTAAAACAGAATGATTTTTTGATAAACAAATACTGTATAAAGATGATAAGGTTACCCACAACATGTACGTTAGATTACAAGTGGCGATTCTAATTTCATATATTTTTTATATTATGTGTATTCCCTAAAACGTAAATCGATTTAAAAAGTACGGAGTAAATTTATTACCAAAGAAAACTATCAGAAAATGAGTTACGAGCGTTTATTCGAAGATAATGTTTAAAGATATTTAGCCTCCGTAAAAAATTCTTATCGCTTGAACGTTTTTTGATTCAGTATGATCCAATTTTATAGTTATACATCGAATATAATAATAAATTTTATCCATTAACGGGGTTTTCATCCCTCTTTATACCATATTAAACGCTTTAATATCTTGAAGTGCTTAAAGGTTTTGAAGGAGAAAAAACGATTAATATATTAAATTCGTTATAAAGACATTATTAGATAATAAAATTCCCTATCCCTTCGATTTAGAATGATACTTTAATATATTCATGTCTAAGACGAAGGGATTACGAAGAGTGTCATTACACTAGATGTGCGTTTTCGTTATACAGATCATAAGGTACTGAGATCGTGTATACATGATAGGTGTTTTTTTTTATAATAAAGTAATTAACAGGAGGGAGGTTCTCATTATGCGAGTGTTAATTTTGTTTTAAAATTCACTTTCATACGACCTGTATTTCTTTTCAAAAAAGGGTGTGAGTCTTCGTAACTTTAGATACCTAGTTGTTTTTTAATATTATTATCATTTGTGATCATTGGGAATAGTATGCGCGACTTAAAAATGCTGTAAAGGCCTAATTATTTACGATTAATGATACAACGATATACTAAAATATAAATTTATTTGTAAGATTTCTTGTATACGAAGATGGTTAGTAGCAGCCCATCAATGTCTAAATAATGGACACAGTTCCCCTCACTCATAGATGAAAGGAATTTTTGGACATAGTACCAACAGGTGTAAATAGTACCCAAGCGTATACGCTAACCCATATACACTCTCTATACCTTACCTCTCACAGTTCGATGGCACGTCAATCCGACACCCCCGGAGAGATATCATTCGCAGGACCGACGGCTTATAAGGTACTCTCTTATAAATCTTAATAAAAAACTCAATATCGATTTTCCATTCTCCTAACCCGGGACTCGATTCCAGAACCCCATCTCTATAGCTGAACAAGCTGACCTTTAGTATGATCGGGTACAATGAATTCAGGGTTAGTAGGAAAGTAGCTAGTATATATGTCAAAGATAATTATATGTGAAATTCATAAACCTGATTTACTAGAAGACGTGCCATTCTAAATTCTGCACATGTATGTTTGGCGAAGGAGGTCAACCTCCGAATCCAACTCTAACGAGCAGCGGTCGGAAAACTACAGAAGATCTGTTCGCCCAATATCATCTTGCGTGTTGCCAGTGATGAACTTACGGTTCTTAAACTTGGTCGCTGACTATAGGCCTCATACGAAAGCTCAGAATGCGATGCAGAGGGCTAAGCTTGGAATTTATCTATGTGATCCAATTAGAAATGAGGAGATCCGTAGCAGAACCAAACCCAACGACATGGCCCTACGAATTGCGAAGTGGCGATGGACCTATGAACGTTGGGGCCCGAAGGTGCTGGAGTGGCAACATCGCACCTGATGGCGCACTGTAAGTAGACCCTCCTCAAGGTGGACAGATGACATAAAGAGGGCCGCCGGTAGCCGCTGGAGCCAGGCGGCGCAAAATCGGGTCTTGTGGGCATCATTTCGTGAGACCAATGTCCAGCAGTGGCCGTCCATCGGTGGAAGCGACGACTACGATGTCTGGCGAAGACGACGACCGCCGTTTTTTCTGATACCGCACGGTCGCACCAACTTACTTGAGGCATCATTCACACGTGGGCTTTGTATTATTGTTGCAATTGCCGTCGAATTTGATATATTCAGTTGTTCACTGAGTGATTTCACGAAGGTAGCTTTAAATATTATGAGCTACAGGATTAACAATGATATAAATTTATAGATAAGAAAATATAATAAGCTATTCACTACTGCATTAGGGTTAACTGTAATGATAGTGATTAAGTAAATAAAATAATCGATCGAGAAAATCCACGTTATTGCAAGCGTCGTAGGTGTCGTCCATAATTATTCAGTAATTGAAATTAATTTTTAGCAACATGTACCCAAAATTCTAAATGTATTTTATATAAAAAATATACGACATTTTCGCTAGTGACTCGTCCCGGCTTCACTCTTATAATGGAGCATACTATATGTTTGTTTATCATCCTACGTAAAAGTCGTTTTGAACCATATAACATTAGAATATTAAATTTAACTCTTTATACGTCAGGACCGCGATATACCTTATATAACGATTGTTTAAGTTAACTGCTTTTATATGGCTTTAGCTTCGCAGTGACTTTCATCGACAAATAAATGTAATCAAATCTTAAACAAACGCTTGAGTAAGTTACTGAAATAACACGTATAATTTATTAGAAGTCGTATAAAGTAAACTTCATCAAACACCTGGACTTTGTTAACTATTAATATAGTTGTAACTAGAGAAATTCATTTAACATATCGATAAGCAAATTTAATTGAGTTATACGCCCACAGAGAAGCCCATGAACTATCGTCATTATATTACCTGTTTTTTAATTTCTACTATTAGTACACACGCTCCCTATATATATGTCGGAGTGCAATAGCCTGTGGAACGTTGGTGCCATCTGTCCATCCGCGTCGAGGAGAATCAATAAGTGGCACTCAGGCGTGCGTCAATTGGCAGTTCTCGGGTGACGGCCCGCCGATGCGGTCGACTTTTGAAACTGTCGCGTTCCTAGCTATTACTATTAATGAGTTTGTGTAAATTGATATCGGGAACATTAACTGATTAAACATTATAATCTGAGTTAATTAATAAAGTGAATGATTGCACTAACATTACCCATCAACGCCCTGAGTATGGAAATTATGGATGCCATTAATAATGATGTCGGCGGAGAACATACGTATTTATTCATCGACTCAAATTCAAATATATCTATACATTAATACGTGAAGCAAAACACTTTGTACCCCATTCAACGAAAATTGCGTTGACAGACGCGTATGAAATTTCACATATTACTTCATATATAATTTATATAGAGTTAAATACTAATATAAAAAATATGTATAAAAATACAAGAAATTAATAAAAACACACACACACACACATATGAAGTATATATGCGTATCTGTCAATCGCTGACATTTATGTAACCATAATACAAACGTCATAAGGTTACATTAAAAAAGTTTATACTATCAAAGCACTAAGGAGGTTACATAAGAAAAGTTACTATGGTGGTAGTTCCCTTAAATTTTGTGATGTTCTACGTAACTTTATTAATGTTCTCTTTCATAAGAATCTTCTGACTATAACAAAACAGACTACAGAAACTACTAATCGAGATTGATCCTGCCCTGTACACATGATGCCTTGAAATAGGGAAATCGAGATTCATTTTTATATAAATACATTATTGACTTTTTTGAGAAGGCTTTGATAAACCGATATGAGTTATATTTTATGTCTTATGACAATAGCACCACAACTTTCGTTCAAACTTAAGTAAATTATGGTCGAATTTCAACCACTAGGTGACCACTAGTCTTTTAAAAAATTGTATTGAATGACTTTTGATATAAAAGAATAACGGATTTTCCCATTAATTCACGGGAGGGGAATGTACGAGGTGGCACCGTTGGAACAAGCGCGTAATACGTTGCTACTAAATTATATATACAAAATTATGGAAAAAATAAATTTCTCTACAAGCGATGGCTTGAGTAAATTTATACCTATTACCAAAAAAAATTGAATTAACTCTGTTAACCGAAAATTATTTTAATGAAAACTTTCAAAAAATACAAAAGACTTATTCTGTCCGAAGACTTGATGACCAAAAACTCCAACTACCGAGATATAAAAACCTATATGGTAAAAGACAGCGGCATTACATAATAGCCTACTTAATAAATCAGCTTCCTAAAACAATGAGGGAAGTCATAACCAAAAAGAATATTAAATATAAAGTAAAACAACATTACATACAAATAACATCTAACAAATACAAAGCCTAAATGACCACTTCTTGGATAGATAAAATCACCTGCATGTTAATAATATTATATATATGTTATGTTTTTTGTAATTATATTTATAATACTCATGTAATTTAAAAACAAAAAAAACAATTGTCGACGACAAGGTGCACGGAAAAATTCTTGAGAGTATGTGTTTGCACCCTTTAAAATGAATATTCATTGTATTTTTTTATGATGAGATAATAAAATAAATAAATTTTAAACTCATTACATAAAGAGCAATCTTTAAACTTTCAAAAGATAATAATTGTTTTTATTTAAAAAAAATGTGTTAAAATCAAGTGTTGTCCACTACAAATTAAAATAAATATATTTTATAATTTAACTAATGACACAATTAAGTGAACAACCAAGAACTCTGACTGACTAACTGATTACAGAAATTCATTCATTAAGAGTTGCTTATTTTCCATAATTGCTGTAACTGGAAAGACGTTAACTAGACCTGAAAATAACAAGGGATTAAAATCTATAACACATCGCATTTAACGGCATATTAGTTTGAATCAATAAGGTTATACTGGAAAAAGAAACTTAGTTTACAATAACACAGCCTTATTGGAAGGTTGAGGTTATCTGTGTCAAGGAGTGTGGGAAGCCTGAATATAAAAATAGGCTATAAATGGATCGGGTATCGGATATTGTGGTTTAGTTTATTTTAGGAGTATAAAGTAAATATAGGTATCTACGCTGATTACAATAGAAAAAAATGGAAACTATATTTTGACTTTTAATTCTCACTTAAAAGTAGCTACTTTATCATAATTAAAGCAGCCAGTTTTAGACAAGAATAAGAATTTTCAAAATACTTTGTAAACTTTTCAAAATAGAATTAAAAATGCGTGCGTACAATATACACATGTTTGAAGTGAACTTCTATGGCAAACTAGTTGTTATGTCTTGTTTATATTTATACAAATCTAAAACATTATATTTCCGAAACTTAAAGGGAAATGGAGGATATGTTAGGAATTTAATAATTTTTAATTGTCAGTAAAAGTGTCGAAAATGAATACAAATAATTTATTGAAACCTGACATTACGAATTTTAAATAAAAATTCAACCTATTTTTTGTGAATATTAGAAATTATTTATTAAATTTAACTAAATAAGTAGATAAAGTACTAAAAGCCAAACAGATGCAACGTGGTTCTGTTTCTTTTTATCTTCAGTAACTTATATCTACCTCTCAACTTCCACCCGCCTCGCTCGATCACACATTTCGTAACGCTTTTGTTCACCAGCTTACTCTCAAAGTCAAGCGTGCCTAAATAAGTTATGTTGTGTGGTTTTTGAAACAGCGACATATTTGAAACATTGTATGATAGATAGAGAATATAAATGCTACACGGTTATTTAATACCAGCCATGGCCGCCGCCATATTGTTCGTGGCTACTCTAAACCTTACACTTTAGAAATAACTCCTCGGCCGACTATAATGCGACATGCGCTGTATAAAAATGCTTTAAAATGTATAGGTAAGTAGCAGCCTATTAACGGCCCACTGCTGGGCACAGGCCTCCTTACTCATACGAGAGAGGGTTTTAAGAGCATAGACCCACCACGCTGCTCCACTGCGGATTAGCTGGCATAGTACACAACAAGTGTACTCTCTATTCCTTCACTATCATAGTCCGATGTGACGGCAATCCGACACGACCGGAGAGAGATTAGGCGCAGGACGGACGGCTTAACGTGCTCTCCAAGGCACAGGGGTGGATCACACCGCCAAATATTTCCAAACTTTGGGCAAATATTAAAAAATCTTAATAGAAAACTCAATACCAATTTCGAACTGGGCCTACCCGGGACTCGAACCCAGGACCTCATGTCTGTAGTCGAATATGATAACCACTAGACCAATGAGGCAGTTAAAATATTAATATAAATTGCGGGATTTAAATAAGACAAAGTAAAATTATGTCTCACAGACAAGAATAATACGGCTACATTAATATCATCATTTACAACCTGTAATCGCGGTGCTGGCACACTTTAAAATTTATAGTAATGTCCAATCCCACGAGCTTAACAAAGATTTGTACAAATCCTATGAATATTCATGCTAATATTTGTTAGGCTAGAATATAGAATATATGTCATTTGCATAAGCTTACGCCTCTGAAAACGTTACTTTACTATTTTATATAGCTTGCTTTATTAGGCACAATTTGAAGTTAGTTATATATTTTTTTAGATTGACTTTTCAGAGATTTGTAAAACATTAATTTCATTGTTATACTATGTAAGCTAATAAAATGGTAAGGTAAGTAGCAGCCTATTAACGTCCCACTGCTGGGCACAAGCCTCCTCACTCATATGAGAGTGATCTGAAACGATCGGAGAGAGATCAGGTGCAGGACCGACAGCTTAACTTGCTCTCCGAAACACGGCGGCGGATCACACTCCAAAATTTTTCCCAACTTCGGGCAAATATTGAGACAATCGAGTAGAAAACTCAATACCGAATTAGAATTGGGTCGACCCGGGACTGCACCCAGAACCTCATAGCTGTAGTCAATGTTGGAATGCAATTGGTTTTTACTTTTAACAAAATTTTTAACTTAGAATTAAAGTAGAATTACAATCGTACGAATTTATAGTGTCTGAATCTGTCGAAACATGATTTACTATTGTGAAATGAAATTCAGTGAGAATAATGGATTGGTTACGTTATGTAAAGGTTGTAAGTTGAAGAAATCGTTAAATATAGGGCTATAATACTTTCAATCTCCGTTTTGCAATGATTAAAAATTAGTTAAGAAAACTATTTTACTAAATATATTCACAATGTAAATTTAGTAAGGAATTCGTGAACTGCCTCATTGGTCTAGTGGTTAGCATGTTCGACTACAGACATGAGGTGGTTCTGGATTCAATATTTGCTCGAAGTTTGGAAGTTGGCGGTGTGATCCACCCCCGTGCCTCGGGGCGTACGTAAAGCCGTCGGTGCTGCGCCTGATCTCTCTCCGATTGTGTCGGATTTTCGTCACAACGGACTATGAGAGTGAAGGAATAGAGAGTGCACTTGTGTACTATGCCTGCCAATCCGCAGTGGAGCAGCGTGGTGGGTCTAAAAACCCTCTCTCCCATGAGTGAGAAGGCCTGTGCCCAGCAGCGGGACGTCAATGGGCTTCTACTAACTAAGGAATTCGTTATATGAAGGTTACACTGAATTACGTGTAAAAATATGTCTCATAAAGTGACCCCTAATTAGGAATCTGTTGCGACGTAGAAAACTTAAGTTAGTTTAGGAGTTATTTTAGTAAAGCCTTACCTAACTACCATTACGTGAAGTTGGTGAATCCGAGCAATAAGGCACTGATTATTATTATTTTTTTAATTTGTCATTAATTGTTATCACCGATGGAAATTTATGTTTAAGTTATAGATTACACCTAGTTTTAATTGTTATTATTTTATTTGTATTTGTTTTTATCCCTGTCGTTATGTAACACTGTAATGCACATCTACTAACGACTTTTCTTACAACAGAAAGGTTGGCTGATAGATAAAGCTTTATAGCTTTAAGCCCGCCGTTTACACTTTTTGCAATTAAGTTTGCAAATAAATAAATAAATAGTGTTAACAGTCCCATATATAAATATATACTTTTAATACTATTATTTACTTATATTATCTACGTTAGACGTTTAGGGGCGAACTTTTCAAATAATAATCACCCAATAAAGAACTTTGCTCAGGAAGTGATCAATCCAATATTTCGGTCATTTCCCGAAAAGCGGAAAGGTAAATAGGGCAAAGTAAATAGCATACTTGGCAACTTACTCACGTGAATGATTCCCCTTGATGTAATTGCCAATATTGACCCTTACTATATAGATTACAGGCTTTTATACAACACTGTAAAGAATATTTGGAACGAATTTTCTTTGGCCACTTTTTACTTTTATTTTTGATGGCTATTTACTTAAATAAAATACGCGAATACGATAAAACGTTGAAATATATTTAAATCTAAATTGTTTGAGAAAACATTTACGTATAAATAATTCTGCTAAAAAAAATTACTACTTTATATACCGCAGTTATATTTATTTAAACTAGCGGTGGCTCAGTGGTCGAAATTCGTCCATTATTAATTTAGATTATGAGTTTAAACATTATTTAGGTTGTAGTTCTAAGAGTATACTTCTATAATCACAGTTTATGCCGAGGCTACATTGTTAATTTGCCTATTTTTACTTTTTATTAGTCACAGATCACCTGTCATTAATGTTAGACTATAGGTATGTGGGTGACAACACTGATAGGTCTGGAATGTTGGGAGTTAATGAGTTATACAGAGGGATCAATTAAAATTACCTAAAATCATCGTGTAATATTACGAATTGTTGTGCACTACGAGGTAATTTTATCAATGGTATGAGTTAGTCTTTCGAGCTGTGTTACGTGAAGTAGTTATTTTAAGAAAAATAGTCCTAAATTGTATAAATTCAAATAGTGATGAGAATAAAAGTTGTAGTTAATGTTAGTTGGTGTTTTAATAAGATTAGTTTCTAGATACGTATGTATATTTTATGTAAATATTATATTATATACATTGAAGATAAAAATTTAGCAATAATATAAAACACAAGTATACATGTTACATAATATAAATGCTATGTTAAGATTGTTTTGATATTTAACGCGTTAGATTAGAGAAATAGCAAAATAATCAAACGTTTCCAATAACTTACGAGATTTCCTTTAGAACGTATTTTTTTAACCTTTACGTACGGAGTGTTATAGACTTCCTGTTAACCAGAATACCCACTATAACCCAGCGGAGCTCTCTGCCTCTGATATAAAGCGGGGCCAAAAAATTGCAAGATTGGACACCAATGGCACCCCAGATGCATCCTACAAAAGGCTAATTCAAGTAAGGGAAAGCAGGCGGGCAAAAGTACACTTCCTGCTCCCTACCCTGCTATGACGGGAACGAAGGAAATTACACACAGCCGTTCCTCCCCAGCGCCTCCTTCTGCCTGATGACTGTCTCACAGAAGGAAGCAACTGCCATCTATCCCGCTTTACTACTGATTATTGTGGTAATTATGCTCGGCAGCAAAAGGTCACTTCCAGCAGTCGACATCAAAAGATGCCGGGGCCCCAAGCGGGCACTCCGCCACAGTGCTCCACATTCGAGACAGGGAGGCAAATCCTCGCGCTCCACAATCTGGTGCAAGTATTTCCCAAAACAGCAGTGTCCGGTAAACACCTGCACCAATCTGAGGGATAACGAACCCTCTCGAAAGCCAGCTGTGTAAGTCTCGATCCCTGCCACTATAACAATGCCCGTCACCAGAGAGTCAAGGTCCTCCTTCCACATACGCATCAAGGCCCTCTCGGAAAGAGCCTTATCCTTTGTAACACTTTGGCTTCTAGTGGTTCGCCTCTAGCTCTTGCAGCTGCCCGACATTGATAAGCAGCTGCTAGAACTTTCGCCCTAGGCTTAGGCTCCCAAGGGGGTCACCTATAAAAGGGCTCGCGGCCGTCCATGACAATGTATGGTATCCTCTTATTGCCCACACCGCTATTACTCTCTGCGCTCTCCGCAGTAGAGTTTTATTTGAAACAGTTAGGGTATTTGCCCACAAAGGAGCACCATACAGTGCCATACTTGCAACAATTCTGACGTAAAGCTGCCTGCAGGTCGACTCTGGTCCTCCCACTTTAGGCAATAGACGCCCAAGCATGAAGCTTTATATTAAGGGAATATCAAAATAAGTATATGCTTCCAATACGAACGAACTTATGAAATTTCCTTTAGAATGTAAACATGAAAAAAGCTTATGAATATAAAGGGCGTTTTATTTTCCTTATTTTGTTCACCAAATATTTGGACGTCCGTGAAAATAATAAATATAGGTAGAATCAGTTGTATCGAGTGCCTCGACGTTCTTTTAACACACAATGAATTAAAGATTAGGTAAGTTCGCAACTCCCTTTTCAAGCTGTACTTAAGTTAATTGGGATTTGGGAGCCTTTCTCTGGTATTACACGTATATTATTTGATACTTATAAAAGATTAAACACTCTTATTTTCTTTTAATACTGGCCTTTTCCTGAAGATTGTTGGTATCACAGTAATCTTTTTATGCTGAAAATGAGTCTCGGATTTGAGTTGGCAGGTAAGCACTTAACTGTAACAACAACACTTCATTCTTTCTTCAGTACTGACACAGGGAGGATATCTTCACTACATTTTATATCTATTATACTCCACACAATTAACTATAAATGAAATATAATCATTAAAATGAAATAAATTAAGAAAATATTAAATAAAAATACATTTCTTTCTTCAGTCTGGACTGGTGAAAGGCTTCATTCGTGTCTAGTTACCACCCTTATTTTTTTTCGTTGGCAATTGCTGTTATGCACATGCCCCGACCCATGGGTCAGGAGTGTGGAACTCGGCGAGTAAGAAGGCCTCACAATATCCACTAAAACCAAGTGGATCCTTCTTCATTCATGTATGAAGCACCAGGGTTTCAACTTTCGCATTTATCACTGGTGTTGCCGATGAATCCGACTGAGAATTTATGAAGGCGGGAAAACTTATGTAAACAGGCGTGTACCCCGCTTCCTCCGGCGGTGTGAGGGAGCATCCACTGCAATCTTCTTCTCTCCTTCGTGGATTTCCTTCAGTGCGATTACCATCTCACCGAGGAGAGCCACTCCCGCACAATATCTCCTACTAGAGAGCATCGCGCCTACAACGATCTCCAGTGAGAGGTCAGCGCCGATCATCGCAACGAAGAGGTGACGCTGAGGTCACCAGGCTGTACAATCTGCCAAAGTATGCTATGGTGAGTATCCGTGTTCGGTCAGAAACTGAACCAAACTGTAGGTGAGCGACCCGAGCCTTCTGGAAAGCCATTGTTCCAAGTGAGGGCGGAGGACCATTAGAGTGACCACGCCCCCTACGGGAGAGCTCAGATACTCTTTCCATCGTTGGATCTAGTTACCACCCTACCAGCAAAGACGAAATGCCAAGCAATAAGTTTGAACTTTGGTACGAAGCTGTATAGAAGCTATAACAGGTAAATTGCTCCTCATCAGGTTAACACGCCTTCACCGTAGACTGTATCATCACTTGTCAGCGATAAAAAAACGCAAGACAGTTTAAATGAAAATTAAATGAACTGTTATTTATTTTAAGTTATTGCTTTGCCATAGTAATCTCAATTTCATTTGCGTAGAATTTAGAATGTAGTACTCTTTCTAGTTTTTCCTCCATTTAGGTTAAATAAATGTCAATTTTGCTTGTATAGTGTCACATATATGCCTCGACGAAAGAAAAGCAACTTTTCTTAAGCCTGTCTATTTAAAAAAATAAAAAAGAATCCTATATGTTAATCTAGATTATAAACAATCCGTATACAAAAAATCAAACGAACCTGTTCAGCCGTTTATGTATGTCTGGAAAAACAGTCCAATTTATAATAATTTTTTCAGTTTATTCAGGCAGCACTTTTAAATCAATTCCTTTGAGCCTCCTTCTTCTGTCCCATAAAAAGCTTTATTTCATTTACTTTATAACAATTTATTTACGTTGTTAAACAACTATAACGAGAGTAAATGAGTGACATTATACTCATATGTTAATAGGACTACAAATAAAGTTCTCATTTTAAGTAATGCCAATGCATATGTCTTAGATAAACTATTCCCTATAAGTTAGAACCAAATGTGATCAATATACCGTTTCATCTAAGTTACAATCCGATGAAGAAAGATTGCTTTTCCTTAGAGACTTAATCCTTTCTTGAACGTATTGGCTTGAGTCCAGGGAAAATGGAGATGAAAATGACTGCGTCGAAAATTTACGACTATCGCAAGTGGGTCAGTACGGAAACCCGTAGAACCATATCGACTGGCATTGTTTTATTTAAAATTGATGTCATCACGGTTTTGCGATTTTATTGCGTACTTAAAAAGCTTTTGTCAAATTGCTTTCAAAAGCTCTATCTGTGCATATACATGTCAATATACATATATAAAAACGAGTCCCTGTTTCCCTATCTTACGACATCAACAGCTTGTTTAATATCGCTAATTATTTTCTTTTGTTTTGTCTGTTATAATCAGGAAAAGGTTCTTATAAATGATATAAATAAGAAATTTGCACAGAAAATTGGAAATTAAAGAAAATCAACCACCATAGCAACTTTTCTAATGTAACCTTCTTATTGGTTTTGACACTATAAACATTTTTAATAAAAACTTATGGCTTTTGATGTAATTGTTCGTTATAGACAAAATGTGCACTGCAAATAATTAATCAACATATTATTATGTACTTACAATACAGTTGTTTGGTAACGAATCTACCACCGTTTCGGATAGTTGATTCTATTCAATAAAACTGTTTAAAATCACAAAACATTTACTTATAAAAGTTATAAAAATAATTAAATTTATGTCATATAATTATTTATTTTGCATTCAAAGTAATGGGTTTATTAAATTACATAAGGGCCACACAAAATCGTGTTGCATTTAAACAATAATTGCATACAATCGATTTCTGTAATATCGAAACAGATTGCCGAAAATTGCCTATTTAATCGTGTTATTACGTTTCAACCGCAGCCATTAAATCTTACAAATTGACAAATAAAACGGCTTCAAACTACGCCTTATTAATTATAAAGGTTCTCCGCTAACGCAAAAAGTAATACGACACTTTAGAAACCTTAATTTTTAATTGTTTGAGCCTTTATGTCCCAAGGATAGGCACGTGGAAGTCATGTTAAGTCTTGTTAAAAGTCACGGGATCGAATCCTAGGCATATACGAATTAGTTCTCTTTGTAAAAATTCTGTCAGCAATCTACCATATATGTAGCCTGACAAGTGAACAAATCGGGCTATTAGTAGTTTCAGATTTATTTCTTAGTAGAGGAAATGTGTCCGGAACTAATATTACATCCTAAGGATTAATTTCATACGTATCGAGCCAACATAATCTTTGGAACAAACTGCCTATCAATATAAAATATATTCAGTCCCGAAATTTATTTTAAAAGATGGAAAGAGACTTCTTCCTGACCAAGAAAATTGAGTAATCGATCAATTGACATTGCTATTAATATTATATTATTAGTGTTAGTACACCTTTCTCTACGTTGTTACGTGCCCTTTTAAGCATTTTTGGTTGCCTGGAAGAGATCGTTATTTCAGCGATAAGGCCGTCAATTATACTCCGTAATGTACATGTTTAAGTCTTAATTGTATTGCTTTTTTATGTATTGGGTGTACAATAAAGAGTTTTGTATTGTATTGTATAATCTCCACAGTTTTATAGTTCTGTACCAAATGCACTACTCTCCTATCTTTTATTCAAAATACGTAGCCCAAAGTGAAATGCCAACTTGGATTCAGCAGCATATCCTCACCAACAAAACACGCTTGGTAAGCAAGAACATCGACTTTATTAATTTTGTAACAGCTACATTAGATGGAATCCTCTGCATATAAAGTAAAACCGTGAACAATTTTCCCAACACTTTAAAGACTGTCTATCTGTTTATGAAGAGCCAGATGGTGTCTTAAAGAGGAGTGTTGGTGCCAACACTTATGTATGGTAGTGAAATTTGGGTATGCCAGAAGAAGCATAAAAGTAAAATAAATACGGTAGAGATGAGAGCGTCGAGAAGTATGAGTGGATTGAAACTGAGTAACAAAGTAAAAAATAATGTGATAAGCTTAGATGTTTTAGGTAGAGAGAATGAATAAAAGGAGACTGACAAAAAGAATTTATGAGTCAAGAATGAATGGTAAATGGATTCCGAATGTTTCTGGACCAAATCCAGGACATTTTAAATAAGGGTCAGGGCAAGAGTACTCTAAACCGACGAACTTGTATGAAACGTTTAATAAAGATGAAAGAAGCGAAGGAGATATGCAATAATCGTGGCATTTGGAAAGACGTGGTCTTAACCTACTCCTACGGGAATGTATGTACGTATCTGTTTCTGTCGGATATAGTATGAAAATGATATTCGACGATTCAAAAGTGCTGTAAAAACATACTTGAATAAATATAATTTGAATATGAAATACAAAATAGTTAAAGTAAGCAGTTCTAATATTTACTAAAATTTGAATCCTTGTATATAGCCAATCAATACTGAAGCCATTATGCAATTTTATATAAATCATCACATCACCGTCGATATATCCAGTACACTAGCTCTCTGTTATCTATTTATACTATAAAAGACTTTGTACCGTCGCACAGTAAATTGAAATGCGCTATAATCAAATCAGTTTCATTGAC
Source organism: Elymnias hypermnestra (assembly GCA_015832385.1). Taxonomy (NCBI): domain Eukaryota; kingdom Metazoa; phylum Arthropoda; class Insecta; order Lepidoptera; family Nymphalidae; genus Elymnias; species Elymnias hypermnestra. The sequence goes on from JACTOM010000933.1 coordinate 3,990,924, forward strand.
CGCTCAATCAATTATGTTTGATTGGCCACAATAAACTCAATAGATGTATCCAGTGGTTGCAAATTCACTAGGCACCATGACACATAAAAGGGCCGTAACAAACCGATCACGCGGTGAATACTAAGTGTACACGAGTGATGTTGTAAATCTAGACACGTAGGCAGACTTAAATTTTCTACGGATATTTGCAGAGGAAACGGTGAAACAGTTAGATATTATATCATATTGTCATATACAATTTAATAAAACAGATTACAGTTATGGCAGACTAACGAGCTTACAAATTTGAGTTTAAGCGATTACCAACGTCCATAGACATTCGCAGCACCATAGGGACCGCTGAAGGGTTGCGAGCTTAAGTAGAAGTTGATTCGCCTCTTGAACTTATCTGTATCATAGGCTTGTAGAAACACCGTTCATTTTGCGTTCAACAATTTTTCTTGTCCGCGGAAAAAAAGATTAACTATATCGAATTTTGCAGCTACTCTTGCAGTTTGGAAAAGCTAATAATAACGCGCAACACCGACGGAACAAGATCTCAAGGCTGTTCACCGACACGATAGGCTGACCAGCTAAGCGAAAACAAGCAAACGGCATTTTATATACTTGCGAAGATTGCCACCAACAGAAGTAGGAGGAAAGCATGGACCCGTTCGCATGAAAGAACGATTATAGAGAGAGATATATCGAATAGTGACTGAAGGCCTGTAAGACCAATCTAAAGAGCTCTTAAGAATATTCCCCGTGATAAAATACAATACTGATGTTTCTTAGGTGATCTAGCGTTTCGAGTTCACCTCTTAATTAAATGTCATCCACAATTCGAATTACACATTTCTGTATCCGATCAAATGGAAAGATTTGGTGCTGGGAATGTAAAGGCCTGAAAGAGTACTGCAAGGTTGACGGTATTTCTTTTACGTAAAACGCACACTTGATTCTTCTTTGGCGTCATGCCCTGAGAAAAACCCATAAAAAACGTAACCCGGTTTCGTTTTTGCTTCTTAATATGCTTAATTTTTTTTTCATTTAAGTTACTAATATGTCAAAATATAGCATAATTTTTCAATTGGCTTTCTTTTAGTAATGGTTTTAAATTTATTGCCACATGTAGCAGTAGTCCCATAGCAAAATATATCATAACATATTTATAGAAACCTAAATAGAAGTCTATCAATGCCCCATAGTTGAACACAGGTCTGCATCTAAAAAAGACAGCGCATTTCGGGCATTGACCCACCAAGCTTCTGTACTGCGGGTTGACACACTACTCACATACCAGATTTATCCGAAGGATATCCACGGGCCCTGACAATGTTTTCCCTCTTCGCAAAGTACAATGATGTATTTAAAACAGGCGTTTGAGTTTTACAACGAGATCTTGGTAATGTCCGCCCAGGATTCAAACTTTATACTTTTAAAAAGAATCCTATCCATTCTGCCATCACGGCTCTATCGTATTTGTGCATTACTAGCAAACCCCGTCTCACTGTCGTTTAATGCGTCAATTAAGTAAGTAGCAGCCCATGGGTACAAGTCTCCTCACTTATATGTGACTTATATCCTTGAAATTTTCCATTCCCTTTTGAGTTTAGGCCTAAATGTGACCAATATAACACCAGTATTATGTTCGTAACAGTTTGCGTGACTAACACCCTGCCTTCACAGGTTTTTACAAAGTCATCCCTTTTTATTAAAAGTTCATACAAATTTTAAAACGTTAACGTTAGTTATGTCAACATTAATTTTAAAACGCACGTTATACGTTAAAATCGCTGTTGTGTTAAACATTGCATATTATACTATAATTATCCGGGATTATTTAAGCGGCATATAGACAAAGATTTATCGCAACCGGATGTATAATTCTGTACTATAAAATTACCCTTAAATAGTTATCTAAATGTTTTAAAGTGGTTACAATTCAGATCAATAAATTAAGTGACTTCAATTCAGTTTAAATGTGGGACAACGCACTCTACATGGTTACGTAACGTCATCAGCATAACGCTGGTTCCTATTAAGAAAGTCGAATCCAAAATAGTCCAGTTTGAACAGTTGTGTTTTACAAAAGTGCGGTTTGACTAACTTCAATTGTGAAATTTGTCTTATATGGTTGAGAACTAACTAAATAAAAAATATTTTGCCTTATGGTTTCTACAAAGCATCGTAACGTGACGCATTTTTATTTGTTTTACTGGTAGGGTTACTAACCATGCACGTAGCCTTCCAACTGTCCAGACTTAAACAAATTTGAAAATGCTACTTTGTACATCTTCTTTGCCCGAATTTGAACTCATGATCTCTGCTAGAGCTGCAAGTACACGTGGCCAGTGAGTCTAAAGTAAGCTTTCACGCTGGGCGTCTTTAAGTCATCAGGTTTTCATTTTATTATGAATAAAGCTCAAAGCGCTCTCCAAAACAATTGCGCGAAATAGCCTTTGACAATTAATTATACAAGTTTAACAAGACCACAATATTGAATCACATAGAACCTTATTTGTTACACACCATTTGCGGCAACGACCAATTTGCAAAGTTCCTGTTTCAATTTATAATCTATGCGCAAATCATCCTGTTTTGCATTGCTTGTCTGTCATAAAGTTGCTTCCCGTATTGTAATGTATGCAAATTTAATTATTTATTATTTTTAAACACACGTAAGTATTGATGATAGTGAAATCTTTTCTAAAAGTATTAATAGTAGTACATATTTATATAGGTTTTATAATAAAGTAGACACAGATTAAGGTCACATACATAATAAAAAATTATTAACGTTTAACTGCTGGGAAAAGGCCTCTTCAGTCATTGGAAAATTGTTTTTTCTCACACATATAATATAGTGGTGGAACTAACAGGACAATCAAGCATGTCATTTATTTTTTACAAAGAGAAACAATGCCTATCATCATCACTGAGCGCTTTCTTCGAAGTAAAGTTTGGTAGTCAGTTGGTGGAAAACGGTCTCTTCTATGCTATTTATTTATGTATATTTTATTGCGCATAGTGTAAAATAAAAAATGGTATAAACTAAAGACACCTACAGTCAACCCTTGGTGAGAGGGAAAATAAATAAATGTGTGAAGTGCAAGTGAGACTTCATTAGACGCCTGAGGGTAAAATTTTTACGGATGAAACGCGTGATTAGCGTGACGAAGATGTGCATCGTTTTTTGTGCTAATTCATTTGAAGTTTGGGTAATTTTAATATTTACAAATAACATGTGGCAATTTGCCACTCATCATTTAATGCCACCCCGTCCTCTAGAATTAAACTTGGGTACACAAATTAGTATCGGTTTTGAAAACATCCGAAAAGCAACCTTTTCCCACAAGATGATGGTCATAGGCTTGCAGCTAATTTGAGCTCGTTGAATACCTCAATATTTTAGACGAACTGTTGCTTGTCCTGAATACAAATCCGCGACTTCTCTTAACAGTACACGTCAAATCATTTTACCATAATATCCTCATACGTTGTTTGCTTGACGCTTTTACTTAGAATCCAGTGGTCGGAACACCATGAAGGAGGAAATATATAATTTCAAAGCATTTTTTAAGCAGCAGGAGTCTCATCTGAACTGCCTCATTTGTCTAGTGATCAGCTTGTTCGGCTACAGGCTTGAGATCCTTGGAGAGCACGCTAATCTGTTGGTCCTGCGCCTGACCTCTGCGGTCATGTCAAATTGCTGTCACATCGGGCTATGAGCATAAAAAAATAGAGAGTGCACTTGTATTAACGCATGCACTTGTATAGTATGCCTACCAACACGCAATGGAACAGCAAGGTTGGTATATACTGTAAAAATCCTCTCTCCTATGACTGATGATTTCTATACCCAGCAGTGAGAGCATTATTGGGCTGCTACCTATTTATTTGCATTTTAAGTTATTGGGATAATTTTTTACATTTTTCACAACTTAAACATGTAAAATAGAAAGCACATGTTATTATATCCTAATTATGAATTCCATTAAAGATAGCTGCAGACATGACGGCACCATATACGTTACGATGGAGCGCCGCGAGACAGCAGACTTCAGTTTAAGTGCCAAGAGTCATTGGCTGACCTGAATGGAGAGTTCATAACTGTGTCACTGGAAAATGCGTACTAAATATTTAATATTATTTTAAAATGGCACATCAAAAGTAATTATATTTTGACTTGTTTTCCGAAAAGAATTTCAACAAGATATTCAAGATAAAAACTTTATCTTTATGAGCTTTTACGTTTTTCACTTATTATAAAACACGTTATTACAAGGTTTGTCTATTTTATATCACTATTTATCTATATGTTTTATGTGTATACTTTATTTCAGTTCAAGAAATAACAAATTAACACATAGAACTTACTAATAAACACATTTATTAAAGGCGGTCTTATCGCTAAATGGCGATTTCCTTCAGAGAACCTTTAGGTTTAAAAAGCGGCTAGTATTGAAACTGGGCAAAAGCATCCATGAAAATGTCTTCACTGGAATGGAACAATTTACGCTTTGACCCCAACCGACAATCCACTGCATTCTTCATCTCTCTCTTGTGGGCTTCCTTCAGCGAGACTACCGTCTTGCAAAAGAAGGCCACTTCCGCAAACCTTCTCTCAACCTGGAGAGCATCACACCTACTATGCTCCGCAACGAGAGGTCGCCACTGATCAACGCCACCAGGAGGTGAAGCTGAGGTCACCAGGCTGCACAATCTACCATAATGTGATGCGCTGAGTTGACATCTGAGCCACACAGATAACAAGCGGGTGACTCCCACTACCCAATTAGGTGTAGGAACTTTCCGAAGCACCCATGTCCGGTCAGAACCTGCACCAGTCTGTAGGAAAGCGTCCCGTGCTCCCTGAAAAGCCGTTGTTCCAGGTGAGGACGGATCGCCATCACTATGGCCATGCCCGCTACTTGGGACCCGAAGTATCTCCTTCATTTTTTAATCAGAGCTTGGTTGGTCATGGCTTTGCTCCTCCGGACCTCGTCGGAATCAGTCCGCAGGCCATCCACCCATGCAACCGCTCCGTGGCGATACATGATCGCTAGAGCTTCCGACCGTAGCTCCCACGGGTCTCTCCCGCCAGGTTCGCTGCCGTCCAGTACCGTATGGTACCCTCGTAGTGTCCTGATCGCTATTAACCTCTGAAGGTTGCCTATCAGAAATCGCTACTCAACGATAAAGCCGCCTTTTTGTACCCTATGATTAAGTTATTGTATATATTTTTTGTATTGATTTGGTGTACAATAAAGAGCATTTCTCTCTCTCCCTCTTTGGGAAACTTCGGCCGTAGCTAGTTCCAACGTACTAGTTCCCATATGTAGAAATTATAGGGAGGTATTAACCTCCTTTTATTTAAGCACACAACGATCTTGAGCTGTGTCATTACTTACTATCAAGTGAGAACACAGTCACGCGTTAACCTGTCGATAATAAAAGCAAGTCAACATACATATATTGACATTTTCAGTAAAGAATTTTGTTTTGTTTTTTAATCCTTAACGATGTGAAATAAATGACATATGCTAATAAAATAATCCTAACGATTTAACCCAACGTATGTGACAGGCAAAATAAAAATATTTCTCTTATGTTTTAAAATACATTCATGTTAATATAATTTCTACTTTCGCTTCCAAAAGTATTTAGGGATTCAAAAAGCAGTTTGTATATTTGCATTTACGACGTAAGTTTTTAAGAACTTTTATACCAAAATTAAAATGGTTGTACTCTACTAATAAATAATACTTATCGAAGTTTGTATGTATTATATAAGTATTACTCTTCATAAACGAGCTTTACATACCTGAACGTGACGGTTCAGTATCATTCAATACCTTACATTCAACAGATTAATTAAAAAGGTACTATTTTGAAGATAGTTTTACACCACTAAACTCACTGGCTGATCATGAGACTTTGAAAACAATTATTTAGCCAAGGTTATGTTTTCGCAATGTTACTAAGTACTGATTCCCACAGTATTTGATATTTTGGAAGTAACGCCGTAATAAATAGCTAGTGAAAGCCTTAGATAACAATTATCAAACTCTCCCTATATCCGATTTTAAAACGCTCAAGTTTCATTTAATTAAACGTCTTTATCCTTGTAATTATACTTAAACGGATTTTGTCGTTTGAATTTCCAATGGTACATATGGCTCTTTAATTAATTCCTGTAATAACAGGTGTGTTTCATTTTATCTAATGTTTAATTTCCTTTATCGTTTTCTCAAATGCACATCTTATATATAAATTGCGTAACAAACTGCACTCTTGCAAAACGGCTTCACGGATTTTATATTATTTTATGTTATAAAGTAAGTGAGTAGCAGCCAGTTAACGTCCCACTTGCTGGGCACAGGCCTTCTCACTCCGAGGAGCGAGAGTTTTTAAAGCATAGACCCACCACGCTGCTCCACTACGGATTGGCAGGCATAGTACACAAGTGCACTCTCTATTCCTTCACTCTCACAGTCTGATGTGACGGGAATCCGACACGGCCGAAGAGAGATCAGGCGCAGGACCGACGGATTAACGTGCTCTCAGAGGCACGGGGGTGAATCGCACTGCTTCCAACTTCCTAACTTCGGGCAAATATTGAGAAAATCTTAATAGAAAACGCAATATTGATTTTTGAATTGGCCCGACCCGGGACTCGAACCCAGGACCTCATGTCTGTAATCGAACATGCTAACCACTAGACCATTGAGGCAGAATTTTATGTTATAAATCCATCTAATTTAACAATGTGTTAGACTAACATTTCGATTCAAACTTCTACATAATTCCAAGGAATTGGGAAATACGCAAGTGACACCATCGGGTAAAACGAGTAAGTATATATAATGACTCCTGTTGATTAACTCGTCAGTCGAACTGTTTACCAACACGATAATTACATATGAAAGATTATAACAGCAAATAACTTTTAATCCGATATTTATATATGAATAATCAAGTAATATGATAAATAAAATCATAAATATAAAATCAACTACACTACAACGAGCTTATTAAACTCATTAACAAAAACATCTTTAAATCTTTTACGTGAACTTTCAATAGACAGATCTGTACAATTATTCACGAAGTAATATTAATTAAGCAGCAGCCCATTAACGTCCCACTACTGGGCACAGGCCTCCTCACTCCAAGGAGCGAGGGTTTTTAGAGCATAGCCACCCACCACGCTGCTCCACTGCGAATTGGCAGACATAGTACACAACAAGTGCACTCTCCATTCCTTCACTCTCATAGTCCGATGCGACGGGAATCTGACACGACCGGAGAGAGATCAGGCGCAGGACCAACAAAGATAGAAAATTTAAACAAGGAGGAGGACGTGATATGGTAGGTGGAATTGAAAGAGCACATTGGAAATAATAAACTCTGTGATAACCGCAATCAAAGAAATTGTACCCCTCATCCTTAAGTAGAAAACTTTAATATAACTTTATTCATTGTGGTCCTTAAAAACAGATCGGGATTAATGCGAGTTCGCCATCAACGTCTTAAATATTCAAGAAGTAAAAGTGTTTTGCTTAATAGGGCTTAAGACTTGTTTAGGTAATGGTTTGATAGCTCAACATTTATTATGAATGTAATCTGCCTTACCTTAAACAAATTTGGTAAAAAAGGTTTTAGGTTAATACAGATTACTAAACAGCCTATTAGTGGCATATAACATATTTTTTTTGCGATGAATTTAAAACTTAACTACATTCAATGCAATATAGGCCAAAGAAATTACAAGTTAAATAGACTCTCCTTGTACACAACATTTTTGTGTTAATAAATGAAAATCTCATTCCATTTTGTTATAATAAGGAAAGAAAAAGGTCTAAATTTGTTATAGCTAAAAGGAAAGTTAATATTGTTGAAATTTTAAAACAAATTCCCTCTTTAAAACGCAGATTAAACGGCCGCACAGAGTAATTAAGCCTTTGACCTCCTCAAAATGAATAAGAGTTAAAAATGGCAATTACAGAGTAACGTCAAGCTGTTTTTGTATAACGGCTCTACGTTAGACTAATATATATGAGCTTCAAATAACCTTTTTTTTTTGCATAAAATTTGATGTAAATAGTCACAATAATAGCACATTTGGCCTCGTAATGGTCCGAATACTCTCTTCATTATCAGGGTGCCCGGTTTAGATTCCCGGAAGGACAAATTTGGAATCCAGGACACCAGGAATGAATGCAAAAGTAAAATTCCTGGTGCCTAACTCTTGGTTGAAGGGGACTCCACTTGGTTTTGTGTGTATTCCGAGGTCATTTTCGAGTCCCACACTCCTGACCGATCGTTAGTCAGGGATGGTACATAGATGCTATTCCTAGTGAAAAAAGGATAGTTTAGGAAATTATATTTTCTAATTTGCAGCTGGACTAGATGGAGGATTCGGCCACAACAAAGACGTGCTACCACATAAAATTCGTTCAGTACAAAACTGTGTAAATGTACATTACAAGTGGTAAATGATCCAAAATATCAGAGATGATTGCAAATGTAGACCTCCTGGTGCCTCACTCATGGATAAAGCCCTATTCTATTTCAACTGGAGTTTAGTGGGTATTGCCAGGTCTGCTCCATCTCCGAGTCTCACAGTCCTGACCGGTAGTGGGTCAGGCGTGTTGCATATATGCATTTACCATCGAAAAAAGCCATATTTAAAAAAATAAATTTTCAAATTTGTCTGCAGCTAAACTGGTTGAAGGCTTTGGACGAAGATAGACATAACTTTTATCAGCAAAGCCATACCGCCAACTGAAAAGAAATTGGTCAGGTACTATAACTTTAGGTAGAAACTATAACTTTTAAAGGACTTCTGACCTGACTAGCGCGCTTCAATCTTAAACTGTATCATCACCAGATAAGGTGATAGCCAAGCGCAAACTTGCTATAATAAAAATAGAATATATAATTTTTTGTTTGCGCATCTGAAACCAAATACAATAATAACTTAATTTAATACTATAACTTGACGAGTTTATCAGTATAGCTATCTAATAATCCAGTGTATTTGTGTATTTCAGATCAAATTCGTATGTTATTGACGTATTATCAGTATTTTACATCTGCATCTATACTCTATAAAGTTGCATGAAGTTTTTTTTATAACTATACACAACAGCGTATTAAGCGATACTTAAAAAAAATAAAGGTTTGATATCAGTTTTATGTTCCACTAAATATGCTGGTGTGTATAGATATATATTTTTTTTACTTTCAAATTTATTTCTCGAGTTGAACGTACTCATTTTTAATAAGATACCGCAATAAGTTTTGGATTAGCCTCTACATAATTTTAAGAAATATGTAAAAAATCCTTTTACAAAAGGCAAATCGCAATGTTAAACATTGCGTAAGAGACAAAAATGTTTATTAATACACATTGTAATCTATGAAACTATATTAAAAAGAGTAACTGAATAAAATCAAACTTCTAAGCGGAATAAACTTTCCGAACAGCTAGTAGATTTGTTACCAACAAAAGGATTACTGACGATTCAAAAGTGTTTTTCGAACGTACTTGCATAAAGAATATTTTGATTTAGATTTTGTGAGTACCCTGTGCTTTAAACTTATTGTCTTGTAATAAAATAATTGAGACGCAAATCAAAAGTATAAAATTTTTATCTTCAACTATCTTTAAAAACTTTCGAAATAAATGTTATACTAAAATTTTACATTAATATTGTATATTGTAATCATATTTTAAATTAAAATGGAAAAGTTCCCAATTCGCCGCAATGTAAAATGACACACTGTGTAATTTTTAAATTATTCCAATAATTGCGGAACCATTTATAATTTAGGAATGAACGGGAATTATGTCTCTTGTTCAACTTTTAATATTACCGTTTATAATTTTTTCGTTTTGAGATAAAAAAAATTATGAGATCCAAATTCACAATACGAAAGCTGTCAGCTTAAAATTTCTGTAATTGATAAATTTATCAGCATTGTTAAATGTGATTTCAATCACTATTAAAAAGTTGGTCAAATATTTTTAAAATTATTTACTAAAGTATAAAAAATATAAGACTAATTTGAACGAGTTTTATTAAAAAAAACTGATTTAAAGTCTAACACCATTTTAAAACTTTTAAAACTTTTGGGTGAACTTTAAATAGGTAGCTATGTAATTTTCCGCAAATAACATAGTTATTTAAGGGATTAATGTTTAAAAAACTAAATTAACGTTATCTACTTATTGTATTGTAAAAAAGTATTTTTAATTGTTTGAACGAAAAATTGCTTAATTAACGATTGAAAATTTTAATATTATTTAGGAAGAATGTGAAGTAATAGTATGAATTTTAAAGACTCAAATTTACACTTAAGAAATGTACATCGAATTTGCTGACAGATTTTTTTTATCATAACAGTTTATCTAGATATCTATAACTACTGATTAAACGTTAACTACTTAGATTTCGATAACTACTGATAAACGTTGTGACAATCTATCACTAGTTAGACAAATTATGTATAGTGGTATATTTATTTATTTACACTTTATATTTTGTTATAGTTTTATTTTTAAGTTTAAACCAATATTTAAATTATATTGTACGAACTGTTCTCTGTCTTTTTTGCCAAAAATGTTTGCGCCAAAAGCCACACGACAGAAGGAAAACCTTCATCAAGTGCTTATTTTGTTTGTTCTGTATTACCTAAGTATGAGTTTATTAAAACTAAGTGACAGAGTAAGAAATAGTGTGATAATAGAACGTTATGATATAAAAGAAGACGTAGTGACTAAAATTGAGAAAGGTAGGTATTGGAAGACCAAGGCGAACGTTCCTGGACCAAATCCAGGACATTTTAAATAACAGCCAGGTTAAGAGTACTCTAAACCGACGAACTTGTATGAAAGGTTTAATGAGAATAAAAGAAGCGAAGGAGATATGCAAGAATCGTGGCAAGTGGAAGGACGTGGTCTCTACCTAACCCTATGGGAATGAGGCATGATGCTATGTATGTATGCATGTATTACCTAATCTAATCTAGCCATACTTATAACATTTCTATAAATGTTCTTGTTCTTAACTCTTATTAATCTTAACTATGAATATTGAACTGGTATTGGTGTAATATATAAAAATAGTACTTATTCAAAAACATAGTTTTTACTACATTATTCTTATCTAATCGTAACGTTTTTCGTAAGTTTTTTTTTTCATTGTTGACAGGTTAGTGCTTGATTGTGATCACACCTGATGGTATGGTGATACCTATGATGATAGCGCGCTAATTTGGTAAAGGGCACTCTACCTCTTTTGGTTTCTACACAGCTACGTCTTTGCTGTTTGAGTGCTAACTAGCCACGACTGAAGCCCACAATTTCAGACTCAGACAAATTAAAGATAACATTTCCTGAATTCTCCCTACAGGGGATGGCACCCGAAGCCTCCAATTCACTGCATCACCGAGACCGGCAAAATTACTATGATGGTTAAGTTTTCTTAAAATTTCTATTGTCTTACACAATTTTAATAATTTCTACCTGCATAATAACAACTTTGTCCTGAAAGAAACAAAAAAGCCGTTACATCAGGAAATAAGGATTAGTTTTCAAAACTAATATTATAAAGAGAAAACATTTGTGTTTTCGTGTGTTTGTAACGTTTTCACGCAAAATCTACTGAACAAATTTCGAAAGCTTTTTTTTCACTGAGCGACATAGATTATATTATATTCTCAAAAGTAATGGGGATTTCTAAGAGAAGTGCATTAATATAACCAAAGGTGTGGAGCAAAACAAATTGTTACCGCGTGCGCTGCGAAAATAGTTGAAGATGGAACAAAAAATGTTCTACAGTATTATCGAACTTATTAATATCTATTAAAAAATCCGTGGTACCATATGTCCAACTATTGTAGTTATGCCACAATACTTATGTTAAATACTTCTTAAAATATTATAATCGGGCATTACATTCAAAAGATATAAGGAATTTAAAAATCTCAATGTAAAGAAAATAATGTATTCCGAGTTGAACTTCATAATATCAAATGTTGTGTGTAGAGAAGTTCTAAGACAATAAAGTATTACAAATAACAAATATTATCGAAGAAAGATTTTTATTTTTAACAACTTATAATAATCAAGCTAAACATTACTGGACCGATTTAGAAAATATAATTTCAATACCTGTAGAGTATTTTAAATTGACTAATTTTGGATATTCCACGTAAACGATGTTAGGAATTTAAAATTGTATTATATATATATATATGTATATATTCGTTGTAAAGTAAAATCTGTATATTGATTAGATTATTAATGTAATAATTTGAAAGGAGGTAATTAAAAATTAATTGAAATAAAACTTTTATGTTAACAAAAATAAACCTATCTACGCGGGTGAAACCGCGGGGCATTGCTAGTTATATATAAGATGAAGATATAGTTGTCAGTAATGTTGACGTTGAATAGCTCCATTAGCTGGCGTTTTTACTCAAACGATGGTTACAAAACCGACCGTGACGGCTCAGTCTTATTCAATACACACTGCAAACTACATAACGTGCTCTAGAGGAGTTTGCACTTTAATATTTTTAATAAAAAAGTAAATAATTGCGTCGTGAGAATGTAGCGGCATCCCTTGCAAGTTGATTGACCTCGAGACGGCATTTCATATAAACACCGGGAGGCTGAGCTACTGATTTTTCAGCAGCCGTTGTGAACGTAGCTCTGAAATCAGTCGGCGTCGAGCCATGATTGGAGGTGGATGTGTTTATAGCGCTCCGAGCTTTGAACTGCAAGCGTCGCGTAAATAACATCGATCGTTATATAAAAAATTATCTAATTTCGTATTAATAAATAATTGCAGTTCGCTTTGTGTTTACACTGTGTATATATATGCTAAATTAAATCTTTAGTATTTTTTCTCTATAGATTATTTATAAATGTGACTCTGTTAAATGGATGTTTTATTGAAGTAAATTAATATACGATTTTGTATTGGACTTTTAATGAAAATTTCTAAGCATTGTACTTGTAAAACAATTGATTGTTATGACATTGTTTTGAGAATTTTTGTGAGTTATTCCGTGTTATGATCAGCCGCTTCCTTTACTGGCGACATCGAGCGGAAACCGTCGAATTCGAAACGCATAACATAACAAGTTGAAAATAACCAAGACTCTGGTTCCTGGTGCATCATAACTGTGAGTGTAACTTAGTTTGTTTAACATCACATGTGTTCTGTTACATTATAAGCGATATCACGCAGCATTACACTTCCTACGTGATTTTAATTTCAAAAACTAATAAACTACGTGAGATTTATGGCAGTGTCCCGTTTATTATTTTACACAACTTTATCTCGATCTTAGAGTGGATAGAAGAATATTCATTGTTTAACCGTGTGACTATCTATTTTTTTAAAGTAAATAGTATAAAAAATTGTGTAAAAATTCTTTGTTATAAAACTTTTATTTATTTATTTTTTAATTATAGCTTCCATGTTAGGAGCTTATATTAATTTCGTTTATGTATATGTAATTAATTTAATTTAATCTCTAGAGTAAATTGGGGGGTTAATTTCATTTACTCGAAATGCCTCCATTCTCAAGATCAATATTTCAAATAGAAATCCAACACAGGTTAACTTATTTTGATTATTGAAATGTAAATGAGATATTTCCAGCTTGATTGAGTACAAATTTGGCAAAATAATATAAAAGAAACATACTACTTATTTAAGATTCTAATCATACAATTTTACATATAATTTTAGTTACGTGGTTTTGTTTATTTATTACATACATTTCCTATGTTCATCTATGAGTCTCATTCATAGGCTACACGTATTCCTGATTGCCTATATTATATTCTTGCATTGATTATGAATCATTACTTTGAATGCGTGCCAAATTTAGCACTTCCTTAATTGCAAATAGACTTCGCCATACCACTAAAGTGGTATATCAATGAATCTATATCTGAAGTAAAAACGAAGGAATGCAGTTTTACTTAGATAGGTTTTTTTTTAAATTACTGACAGCTTAGCGCTTGACTGTGATGGTAAGTGATGATACAGTCTAAGATGAAAGCGCGCTAATTGGGTAAGAAGCGATGTACCCCTTGTGGTTTCTACACAGCACCGTACCGGAACACAAATTTCTTTGTTTGGCGATACGTTTTTACTGGTAGGGTGATAATTAGCCACGGCCGAAGCCGAAATGTGAAAATACAATTTTATAAATTCGCCCTACCGGGGATAGAACCCGGGCCCTCTGCTAGCAAGGCGAGTACTCGCACCACTGCGACAGCGAGGCCGTCCTAGGTAAATCTTTTAATCAAAAAGCCACATTCAATAACTAAGTGAAGTACATACAAATGTTGATAAAGTAAATAAATTATCAGCCAAATTTCTCTGAGTTTTTTTATCGATTATAAATTAGTTCGTAATCATGATAAACATTACATTTCGTTGAGACACATCTCATCTAGGTTTTAATAAACTGTTTAAATCAAGAAATGGCGTATATACCTATATAATAATAAATCGTGATACAGTACGATATTCTTGACGATTTTGATATTAATTTTTAATTCAAGAAAATATGGATTAATTCTATCATCATAAAATATTCTGTATTTTGTGATAGAATTAATGTCACGATTAAAAAAGGTCATACAGGAGCACTATTTGAAAATCAAACGAAGTGTTTGGGCAATCAATGACATTTTGTGATTCCACAGTGTCATTTTTACCGATTTATATAATAGTTTTTGGCACCTGAAATTAGAAACTATTCTGATTAAATGGAAAACCTTAATAAGATATAAGCTCTAGATAAAGCCTATATGTACTGTTCCTTTAAGTTTATTGATGTATTACTTGTTTTATGTTTGCGGTGTATAATTCTTGTAATTTTTTTTGTCGCTGGGAAATGCATTTACGCACCCCGACTAAAGGTCGCGAGTTTGGGACTCCGCGAGGATACAAACTCGCAATACCCACTAAAACCCAACGGGACCGCCATCAACCATGAGTGGGGAGCCAGAGGTTCGTTGAGGCACTCTGGCCCCTCCGTTGCAGCTCACAGGTATTCTACAGGGGGAGGAGTTGTACGAATCTCCGGTTCCTGTTTCCTGCACCCCTTCGTTGGGGCTGGAGTGCTTCGGCCGCATTTACCCTCTCTCTTTGCTGTGCCTCCTTAAGCGAGATGACAGTTTCGCAAAAGGAGGCAACCGCTCTCCAGACCGGCTCACTGGTAAGTATTGTTCCTATAATACTTGCCAGTGAGGTCTATGCCGATCAGCGACGTCATAATGAGTCGCTGAGGTCCCCAGGCGGACATTCTGCCACAGTGTTGTGAGCTGTGTCTGACGAGGCACCACATTCGTACATCAGGTCGACGGCTCACAGCCAACAGTTTGATACAGGTATTTGCCGAAGCAACCAAGACTGGAAAGCACTGTTACCAACTCGTAGGGGAGCGATCCGTGTTCTCTACCCAGCCATTTGTACAATTCTTAGATGTATTATATACTGTTCTTGTATATTAATTACCCATACAAGCAATATGTTCCCTATTATTTAGAAACAGTACTGTTACACAGGAAAAATCATTCAGAAGTTATATACGAATGTACGTAGATAGTATATCCTAATGCAGTTTGCAACTATAAATATTGCGTTTGTCGACATCTGCGCCCTGTTTGCTAAACGAATAATGAAAGATAGCAGAACTAGCGTCAAATAATTTTCAAATTCAGCCTAGTTGTCTATATTGCATGATTTATCTTTTTATATCATGTGGAAGTTGCCGTCAAACGGCAATTTATAGTCGTATAAAATATTTTTATTCAAGGCATTAAAAATTTAAATTTATGGCGCCATGGCTCGTTCATTGAAAGTTTTTGTAAACATCTTTATAAATACATTTTAGGTAAATTTGTTAAATATGTAATATTATGTAATCGTGGCGTAAAACGAATTTAAACTTTTATGTACAATTAAGTACCTTATAAAGGCACATACGTTATACATACATATACATACATACCTTATAAGGCTTTATATTTAATAATCCTTTAGATTGATAAGTAAATACCTACTGGCACAACTAGTAACTACATATCTATTAGCTACAACAGAACATAATTTCAGTTAGAGGCTTACAATATAAAAGACCGAGAATTATATTTTAAGATAAACACAATAAATATTATCAATATGAAGCGATCGATTTGCACTCCTTTTTTACCGACTTCAAAAAAAGGAGGAGGTTATAAATTCGTCTGTATTTTTTTTTATGTTCGTTACCTCATAACTTTTGACTGCGTGAACCGATCTTGATGATTTTTTTTTTATATGGAAGGTGGTGCTTGTCTTAGGGTCCCATTTAATGTAACGTATAAAGTTGCGGGTTCGATCCCGGGTGTGTTGGTACAAATGTAAATTTCACTTTGTAAAGTTGTTTTATTTAATTGGTGCTGCCTCATATGAGCAACACGTTTTTAGGTGTACACATATTCAAATTTGTTAGTGTACTTCAGCTTCACTTAAAATAAAAAAAATTACAAAAAAAGTACCGCCTTTATAATAAACTGTTCTAAATATATTAATATGCTCTAAAAAGTAGAAAATCATTGCGTATTTTTAGAGTTCTTCGTATTCTTATATTTAGAGTCGGTGTCAGCCAAGGTACCTACACATATAGGTATAGGTTGTAAGTACATATACAGCTATAGGTGTGATCCAAGTCTGTCTGTGTGTCTGCCAAGTAGACCTGCGGGATAACTACCATGGCTGACGCCGACTCCGAATATAAGAATACGAAGAACTCTAAAAAAGAATGCGCAATTATATTTTAGTTTTTAGAAAATATTAATTTATTTGGAACAGTTTGTTCTGAAGGCGGTTCTTTTTATGTTAAAAATTGTATTTATATAAGCATTGTGTGTATATAGAACCGTCAATCTTTAGAGATTTGTAATCTATGATTATGGGCGAGTAATTTGTTGTATGTATACACAAATCTACTATGCACAAGATGTTAGACGTAGAATTGAAGAAATGACGCCCTTTTAAGGGAATGGAATTTATGAAACCACTTTCAAGTGCAGATTCTTACTGAAACCGGGTTTAGACCAGTTTGAGTTTGACCACAAATCATTCATTATTCCTTCCGAGAATAAGATTATATGATAAGATAATAAAGAATATATTATAATGTTTTCGGTATATTTTCAAAATAGACTTTTCATTAATGTAAAAGAAATATTATTTTTCAAGACAAACTTCTTTAGGCGCATGAGGGTAAATTGTTCAGTGTCACGAAGATATGCAGCGTTTTTTATGCTAATTCGTTTGGTGGTTATGTGGTTTTAATATTTTCAAATTACATGTAGATTTTTATTTTGCCACTCGTTATTTAATAATTTAATATACTATTTGTCATATTATATAAACTAAAAAAACTTTCTACCATTTAAACCTCATGTATTAAAAACCAGTTAATAGAATACTTATGCTATATAATAAAATATGTAAATCAATTGATATAGATATGACGGAGAATAAGAGAGAAGGGAAGCATAAACCATATAAGGGTAGGGTTCTCCGCCGACATCGTCATTAATGGCATCCATAATTCAATTTTCCATACTGGGCGTTGGTGGGTAATGTTGGGGCAATCAAACACTTTATTAATTAACTCAAATTATACTATTCAAACACTTAATGTTCCCGATATCAATTAACACAAACTCATTAACAATAATAGCTAGGAACGCGAAAGTTTCAATAGTCGACCGCTCTGGCGGACCGTCACCCGAGAACTACCGAAAGACGTGCGCCGGACTGCCACTATTGACTCTGTCCCACGCCGATAGACAGATGGCGCTAGCGCTCCACAGACTACCCCACTTTGACGGATATAAGTTGTGATAGTCTTGCATCCTTTAAAAGGAAAATTGTAATTTACTGTCTTGCCGGTCCTGATGTAGATCTCGTTGCCTAGTATTAGATGATTTTTAATAATTATAAATATTTTACAAGTTTTTTTCTCGTTTCTTTCTTCATTGCTTGTTTTTATTCCTCTTAGTTAGTATATATCTTTTGCATCCTGTGGCAACCAGTAGGTGGGTTTGCAGTAATTAAATAAAAAATAAAAATCTTTTATTTCAACCGTATTAGCGGTCATAGCGGTATTAGTAGTGTTAGTAAATACATCGATAAACATAAACTTAAAACTAGGTGTTAGTAATACAATTATAGCTACTTAAATCTATTTCCGGTCCGACTTGTCAGCACATGAACCAATGAGCAGTGGTTCAAGTACTGACAGTCGAGCCTGGCAGCAAACACACTCAAGACGCTGTTGGAACTGGCCCGGACTCTTCGCAACTTAGTCTTTGTTATTTATAAATTCTTTATATTTTGCATATTATTACTGTAACCTATTGGTGCCCTATTTAAATAAATAAAGTAAGTAAAGTAAGTAAGTAGCAGCCCATTAACGTCCCACTGCTGGGCACAGGCCTCCCCACTCCGAGGAGCGAGGGTTTTTGGAGCATAGACCCACCACGCTGCTCCACTGCGGATTGGCAGGCATAGTACACAAGTGCACTCTCTATTCCTTCACTCTCATAGTCCGATGTGACGGGATCCGACACGACCGGTGAGAGATCAGGCGCAGGACCGACGGCTTAACGTGCTCTCCGAGGCACGGGGGTGGATCACACCGCCAACTTCCCAACTTCGGGCAAATATTGAGAAAATCTTAATAGAAAACTCAATATTGATTTTTGAATTGGCCCGACCCGGGACTCGAACCCAGGACCTCATGTCTGTAGTCGAACATGCTAACCACTAGACCAATGAGGCAGTATAAATAAATAATATAAAAATATGTCTCTTTTCTAAATTAATTTTTTTTTGTTTACAATTCGTCATTTGAGATTTCAATAAAACTATTTATATTAATTTTCGACTTTTTAAAGATTATAATGACAATTAGATTCTTATTGCTAACATATCTTCCTTTTTCCCTCTCTCTGTATCGGAAATCTAAAGTTTAGGATTTGTATAAATATAAGCAAGACTTAAAAATTTGTTTGCCAAAGAAGTGAAACTAATTTTTACTTGTGTACTTTATACGCACGCACTGTTTTTTGGATAAATAAATAGTATTGTCATCGCAAACCTTTGCTCATCATTTACATAACAGAATACAGATAGACACGTTATAGGCAGAACACGACTGTTGCTTTTGCCTCTGAAAACATAGCAAACAAAAATCTTATGACTTATATCGTAGCGTCATATCTTAGGCAATATATTTCTCAATGATGTGTAACTATGACGACCTTCGTTGGTAATGATCCTGGGTTTTTTTTATTTATTAGATAAGCCAACATCATTTATGTACAAATTTATGGATACAGAAGGAGGTTACTAAGAAACAATATTACATAACATAAACGTCACTAATAGTCTTATACAGTAGTTATATATTAAATTAATTATAAATTAACAAAAACAGTTAAAATGCAAATTCACCAGTTGAAAGAGAGAGAGAAAAAAATCTATGGTAATTGACGGAATAATACAAAACTTGGCGACGGAAACTTGCTACTTTGGGATCTAATTTAGTATTTAAGAAGTTATCGTCGCCATCGTCGTCGTGGCTTCAACCGATGGACGTACATTTCTGGACATAGGTCTCACGTAATGACCTCCACAAGGGCCGATCTTGCGCCGCCTGGCTCCAGCACCTTCGGATCCCTACGTCCACCGGTTCTTCGGTCTATGTGCCCCGCCCGTTGCCACTTCAACTTCGCTGGAAAGACTATCTTCACAGAATTGTTCCGTACGTTAAAATTACCTCGTAATACTGCACTATGTTTATGGTATTTTTAAGTGTTGCCACTATATTACTCAATAACTCCCAACATTTCAGAGCTATCAGTGTTGTCACCCAACTATCTTTAGTCTAACACACTGCAAAAGAAAAATCTGTACTTCGTTCTTGTACAAATGTTTCTCAGTCTTTTAAAGCGGTTATATATATATATAGATTACACATTAATTGATTAATTAAATAATTAATTAATTCTACAATTTTCTACAAAATATAAATACTCTTATCGTTTTACACTCAAATCGATTTGTATCAAATTTAATCACTTGTTTTAAAACCAACCCCGAAATTTAATAGAAAAAAGGGAAACAAATAACAATTTGTTTCTAAAAATGAGTGCTGAGTTTGCTTGAGAAGGGGTTCTTTAGTTAATTAATGTTTATTAAGCAAGTAGTTATTAATGTCTAAGTCTCTCTTTTCACAGGGTTTTTACTTTTTATTATTTATCATGCTAACAAGACCGTTCAAACGAAATCTCTTAACGATGTAAATAGCTGAGCCCTTGGAATTTATTAATGAAATAGTATCTTATGGTTCTTTTTATATTGCTATATTTTTTCTTATAGCCGCTTTAGAAGGATAGTGCCATAACTTATAATAGCTTATTTATACAGCACAACTTTGAACATTAAACTTAAAAATAAAATAAAATTGTATTAATTTCTGCTGGGACCCATAAAAGTAATTACATAATCAGATTAAAATTACACCAAGACTGAAAATCACAGAATTATTTTCCTATTCAATGATGAAAAAACGTCAATTTTGGGGATTCCTATATCTCTTTTTGATACAGGGAAATATTAATGACACATTTTTAAAAACTAAACAAAACATTTTATTAAGCAATAATGTAATTAAATTTTGTGGCACCACAGCGTATTTTTTAACGATTTAAATATCAGTTTTTAATATAACTACATACCCTTCTGGATTCTGTTGTGTACTTAACTAAAGTTTTCTATACTGTGCTTTTGTGTACTATCCATCCGAAACAATGACATCATAAGAAAGCTTTTTATATATCTTGAAAGCAACTTAACATACATAAACAGTCACTGTCAAAACATTTGTTGATCACATGTTTTAACATTTATTTATAGACGCGGAACTACGGTTACAGGTGTATTTCTTGTAAACACATGAACATTTTATACGTAAACACTCTTGGCTCCCATCGAAAAACGTATGTATGGATAACAACAAATTATTTAAAATATAAAATTAAATTCGCATGTGTCAGACCTAATAATTATATATATGTCGGAGGGCAGATGTCTGTGGAACGCTGGCGCCATCTATCGGCGTGGACAGAGTCAATGGTGGCAGCCCGTCGGGAGTCTCTCGGTAGTTGTCGAGTAGCGCTCAACCGGAGCGGTCTACTGTTAGAACTCTCACGCCGCCCCGGACACCAACGTAACATGTCACAGAAATTTGACAAAAGTAAATTTAGCACCTCTAAAATCTAGTACATTGGACGACTCACAAGATCACAGGAAACTTAAAACGTTGAGGCCTCACTCTAAGCGCCCCACCGCCGGCCAGCACAAAACGGCCGCCACGCAGGGTATTTTCAGAAAACACAATTCAGCCGCCGCAAACCACGATTTCTCGCCGGTATTTTTCTTGTCAGGGACCATGTTCGACCCTGGACCGGTAGATTGCCTTGTAGGTGTTCGATCAGTGCTCACATGTTTTAATTCAGATTTCCACACATAGCACACGTTTGTACGCATATCACAAACGTAAGTTTCACCCTTTTTCTTATTTCGCACCAACAGTGATCCCACTTATGATGTCGGAGAATAAGAGAGAACGGAGAAGCATAAAGCACAGGGGCGTAGGGTTCTCCGCCGACATCGTTATTAATTGGATCCATTATTTAATTTCTTACTCTGTGGACGTTCATGGGTATTGTTGGTGCAATCAAACACTTTATTAATTAACTCTGTTTATAATGTTCAATCACTTAATGTTCCCGATATCAATTTACACAAACTCATTAACAATAATAGCTAGGAACGCGACAGTTTCAAAAGTCGAGCATTCCGGCCGACCCCCGCTCGAGAACTGCCGAGAGAAGGGCCGGACTGCCACTTATTGACTCTGCTCTCACGCCGATAAAAAGATGGCGCCAGCGTTCCATAGACTCTTGCACTCCGTCATATAGAAGTAAGGAGTAATATTTTTCAAGTGAAGTTTGGATAAGGCTTGATTATTTATTTAATCATTTATTCACTGTCTTCACAGATAATCCTAATACAATAGTGAAAAACATTCCATTTTCTAATCTAAAAATGTATCCTATAATTAATGCTATAGCATGTAATATATAAAGCTACCTTAGTGAGATCACTCAGAGAATAATGAAAAATGTCAGATTAGTAATTGCGTTAATAATACAAACCGCACACGGCAATGGTGTCGTTTTAAGACGGAATAATACGCCACCTGCAGCGAAAGGGTTAAGTAAGTTGGTGCAACCGCGCGGTACCAGCAACGACGGCCGTCGTCGTGTTCGCTAAACATACTTATCCGGAATATAAAATTGCACGTGCTCCAGTAAGTCGGCATTGTGAATTTTACATGTAATTATCTTTAACATAAATATAACTAATGCTAGTTCCCTCCTAACTCTGAGTTCAGTATACCCGACCATTGATTTGTCAGAATAACTGACACGTAATGGCGATAAAGATAATGAATTATTCATTCGAATATCAAAGTGTTGCCGCTTAATTTTTATTGCTAACAGTTTAGCGTTTGACTGTGATCTCACCTGATGGTAAGTAAGCTAAAATGGAAGCGCGCTAATTTGGAAAGAGGTGTATTGCCTTTACCGGAACACAAATCTCTTTGTTTTGGCGGTCCGTTTTTGCTGGTAGGGTAGTATCTAGCCACGGTTAAAGCCTACCATCAGACCAGACTCAGACAAACTAAAAAATACAATTGACTAAATTCGTCCTGCCGGAGATGGAACGCGAAACCTGTGCTAACAAGGCAAGTACTCGCACCACTGCACCGTCAAATCTGTATATGTTGACACTGTGCACCAAATGCTGGCAAAATGTTCGGCTGTGGAGCCTCATCGCATCTCTTGGTGTCGCTGGCTGGGAATGATCTCACGTTGTCGGTCAACTCCCTTCACACACACCTCCACGGAATTGCAAGACAGCACCCAGGACCGGTAAGCACATGGCATCTTTGCCTTCTTGAGCTCATACAATTACCATCTTCTGACGACGAAGATGACGCGACTGTACTGATGATATCCCGAATTTACACCCATCGGACATGATCTTGATGGACCTGCTAGCGTGCAGTATCCAGCCCGTATGAAAAACAGGCAAAATAATATACTGTGCATTTACTACATGCCCGAGGAAATTTGCTGCGACAAGGAGGTCCTGCCTCAAGTCCCGTTCCTCGCCAAATTGTGCAAAGAATCCTACGAGAGACTTGCCAAGGAAAGTGGGGGCCATACTTGGTGAGGAGCCAGGATGGTGTGCAACGTCCTCCTTTAGTGAGGCTATTTTGCGGAAGGGGTGTTACAGAGGGAAAAGATGTGTGCATTTTACTCCCGTTTCCTTAAACCTTTGAGTTGGATTCATTCTGAATACCAAGACTTAATGCATCAATGAACATCCGTCACTATGAGGGGGATCCCGCTGAGTTTTATTAGACATTCTAGTGTAGTCACCGAGTCCTTCAATGCCGCGGTCCTTAGTCCTTCAATGGAGGATTATTCCAAAAGCTTTTTTCAGCGCCATACTTAAGAACGGCTGGACCAATTTTAATGATCTTCGATTTGTTGGATTCGTCGTCGTCACGAATAATGGAATAACTTTTAAAGATCGGAGAAGATCACGAGGAAATGTCTGTGAGATCTCGAAAACACTTTGGTCGATTGATTTCAAATTCGACATATATATTCCTCGCGCGATGCTTAGTACTAGAGGATTACTAAGGAAGGATGTTCTTATATTCCTACGGGACCGGGGTGTATATATATATATATATATATATATATATATATATATATCAGAAACGATCACGTAAAACTTGAAATTCAACGAACATGTTTTTTCGTGACGTAGACATCTCACAAAGAACGTATTTACGCAAATTCCCAAACGACTGAATTCACTGATCTTTGATTTGTTGAATTTCACCATAGCCTTGAATAACAGAATAATGATTAAATACTGAAAATGAAGTCACTAAGCACGGATTTCTCCATATTTCCGTGAACTCGGATACTGAGTTACACTGCTGGAAACGGCTAATAATATCGTGGAAGATAAAAAAACTTTTGGTCTTGGAAACCGTATTATTTTCGCTAAGTCAGTACCCCATTGCTCAAAAAACTAACTTAGAACTTTCAAATCAGCGTCTTTTCAAAGGCCTGGAGCAAGTAAGGAATCGAAAATCTAATAATGTACTCATTCGTCTGACATTGAAAGTTAAAATTTATGCTTACACGATTAATTTGAATGCCGTAGACGTTTTCCAAATGGCGATTCGGACATAAATTGGAAATGGAAAACTTCGGAAACTTTGACTCCGCACAAGTGGGGCTCTGGGAGTGACAGCCGAAGTTTGAACAAGTCAAGGGCTTCGAAGAATATCTGATCCTTGATTTAATAACATAAAAAACTCAGTATTTCGCCTACAGATGTACTCTACTTAAACTTTATGCAACGTTTTAGTTCATAATTTCATATAACCCAATGGATTTATAACTTGTTGTTAAGTTGCTATAAACTCATACTAAAATAATAACTATTAAGACTGAAAGGACAGTAATCTATCGAAGATGCTTCATCTATGAATGTATAACCAATTATTCACTTTTATTTTCATTTGCCACTATATCGCACGAATCCAGCTAAAACTAGTCCCAATAAAAGTTCTGTGTTAAAAAATGTAGAAACCCAAACTAAAAGAGTTTCCTAAGTTTTGCTTCGACGTTTTTCTACTTTTTTAGATCCATTCTTTCAAAATCGATATGTAAACATTTATTCACTGAATATGGTACATGCTTGGCAGTTTAAATTATATTATTAAGATGAAATTATACATTACATAATATTATTAGTGAGGAATGAGCTGTGGTCAACGTTGTCTACGTAGCGGTAATCTGATTCAAGCATTGAAGTCTCTCTATGAGGGTTCTAGTGCTTGTGTCAGAATAAACGGAGCGTACAAAGAGTGGTTTCTTGTCGAAAGAGGTGTTCGACAAGGATGTGTTGCATCACCATGGCTGTTCAACCTATTCATGGATAACTGTTAAAAAATTATGAATGAAGCTTTGAAAAGGAAAAGAATGAAAGTGAATGTAAACAAAACAAAAGTTATGCTTTTTGAAAAAGATTAATCTATGATGAATGGAAATATTTTGATAGATGGGGAACAAGTGGAAGAGGTGAAAGAATTTGTATACATGGGATCTAAATTTACAAAAGATAAAACATGTGAAAGTGATATTGAAAGGAGAGTGAATGCATATGGTAAATGATGCTCTGCACGCCTTTATGTATAGCCAGATGGTGTCTCAAAGGGCCAGACAGAAGAGAGACTGAATCAAAGGAGACTGACAAAAAGGATCTATGAGTCAATAGTACTCTAAACCGACGAACTTGTATGAAAGGTTTAATGAGAATGAAAAAAGCGAACAAGATATACAAGGATCTAGGCAAATGGAAGGACGTGGTCTCTGCCTACCCCTATGGGAATGAGGCGTGATGCTATGTATAATATTACGTACATAATCTTGCCGTAATTATTAATAACTATATCTAGTTATTGTTAATTATTGTTAGATTCTTTTTAAATAGTCCTCAACGGAGTAAAAGGTTTTATCGATAAGAAAAGATTTAATAGAATTTTTAAATTTTATACAATTATTAGTATCGAAAAATTGTGAGCCAAATCCCCTTATATCTTTTAGTAATTTATTAAAAATTTTAATAGCCATCGTGCAAACATTTTATTTAAGAATTTTTTTTTTATGATCGGCATATCAGAATCTGTCTTTACAGTGTTCTCCCTGAAACGTTTCGAAAAGATTTTCATTATTTTTTAAGAATAGTGCCAGTTCATATATATTTGTAATTGTATTTTTTTTTATTGCTGACAGATTAGCGATTGACTGTGATCTCACCTGATGGTAAGTGATGATACAGTCTAAGATGTTAAGAGGCGATATACCCCTTACGGTTTCTACACAGCATCGTACCGGATTACAAATCTCTTTGTTTGGCGGTACGTTATTGCTGGTAGGGTGGTAACTAGCCACGACCGAAGCCTCCCACCAGTCCAGACTCAGACAAATTAGAAAATACAATTTCCTAAATTCCTCCTACCGAGGATCGATCCCGGGACCTCCGCTAGGAAAGCGAATACTCGCACCACTGCGCCAGTGAGGCCGTCAAAACTTAGTTTAGCTTTACCCTTTATTGTATTACTTAGTTTAGCTTTAGCCTTTATTGTATAATATTTGCAGTTTTTTGTTTATGGTAAGCTGTGTTCATTACCAGATGTGAAATCTATGGCAACCTCAGCAGAATTTATATATACTTTTCATAGATTTTTACCCATTTTATGAATCAAATATTAATTTTACAGTTTTATTTTCTTATATATTGAATTTATAAGTACGCTATAATCAATGGAGAATGAAGAGAACAGAAGTTACCATGATAAATTATATGCCTAAACCTTTCTCTAGGAATCTATTAGTGAAAACTGCATAAATAGCCGTTAGGGTGATTTGAATTTATAGCATTATATACAGA
This sequence comes from Elymnias hypermnestra, assembly GCA_015832385.1. NCBI lineage: Eukaryota > Metazoa > Arthropoda > Insecta > Lepidoptera > Nymphalidae > Elymnias > Elymnias hypermnestra. The sequence continues at coordinate 4,017,614 of JACTOM010000933.1, forward strand.
CAAAAAGGAAGACCGTTGTTTTATAGTATGTAAAGACGATAAAGAATAAATGATATGTCTTCCTGAATACGCTTCGATGGTATCCAAATGTTCGTGAAATTTGTGGGAAAAGAATGTTTTGGGTCCATGGAACTTGGTACGTTTTATTTGTTCATTTCGTCAATATTAGAGGAATGCCTATACTTCAGTGAATTGATATACAAATGCCAAGGATCGTATTTCTGTGTTTCAAATAGTATTCACGATAGCCAGTTGGAGCTCTATTTAATAGAATCCGAAAATATATTGTCTATCTGTTACGTTTTCACTTTAATTTTGGTAAATCAGTAGATATATGTAAGCCTAATTACCTGTAAGGTAAGTAGCAGTTTCTTGACGTCTCATATCTGGGGAAAAGTCTCCTCAGTCGTAGGAGAGAGGGTTTTGGAGCATAGACCTGCCACACTGCTTCATTGTTGTCGGCCGGCTTGATTACGTGCTTCTTTTTGTCTTGAAAATATAACTTGACGACTATATGACGGTGGTTTAAATTTACTCGTTTCTAATTTTATTTATCTATATACGAAAAAATTTAAAAGTAGTTTTAGCGTGTTCATCATATTCTGTTACAACAAATCTTTCCTTTATATTCGAATTTATAATAGAAACAATATATGTCTCATTCGTTATAAATTAAGCGTAGTAATTACGTACCCAAAAAAATGAGGTCGCAATCCCCTCGGTTAGAATTTTTTTAACTCCCTGTAATTATAATCACAGAACAATCTATTACAAGCTGTCACGAACACAAATCTTTCGGCCACACTTTTTGCATGACAACGAGTGAAAAATAAATTGGGATTGAATTTTGAATATTAGGTTTCTTAATTTGCATTCAGTGAATGGTTATCAAATGAGAACGGACAAGTTAAATCACAAGTCCTGAAATATGGATCTGAATAAAGATGAATCGTTGTTTTTTCATCATTTCATTAAAAGATTACAAGATAGTATTTATATCGATTTATACAGAGTCAAGTTACATTTTGACGTGTTTGTAAAGTCATCGTTCTTTTAGCTGTTGAAACAAGATTCTTATAAAAAATATCATTAAATCATAAGGTAGTATAATTACTCAGAAACATTGAATATATATGAATAAAAACAGCGGAGAGGTTTAAACATGGATTAAATTAAAAAAATAAAATGGTATGGCTGGCGCAACAGTGCGTGTGCTCGTTTCGCTAATCAAAGGTCCCGGGTTCAATTTCCGGAAGGGTGAATAGGAAATCGTATTTTATTATTTGTCTTTGTCTCATCCTAGAACTATCAACAAAGATGTGCCGACAAGTAAACAAAATACGTGTGCGTCTCTGGACGCTCGACAGAAGTGATAAATTAAACTAATCTAGGTTCAACTATTTAATATTCTCTCACTCATTCGCTTCAACCGATGGATGTCCACTGCTGGACTTAGGTCTCACCTAACAATGCCCATTGTGCCCAATCTTCTGCCGCCTTATGTCATCGGTCCACCTTCTGGGGGGGGGGGGTCTTACCCACAGTGCACCTTCCGGTGCGGGGTCGCCATTCCAGCACCTTCGAACCCCAACGTCCATCGGTTCGTCGGACTATGTGCCCTGCCCATTGCCACTTCAGCTTCCTGATTCTTAGGGCTATATCGGTGACTTTGTTTCTGATTTGATTTGACTCATTTCTGATTTGATCGCTTAGAGAAACTCCAAGCATAGCCCTCTCCATCACACGGTGTTTGATTTTGGGCTTTCGAATGAGACCCATAGTCAGCGACCACGTTCCCGATCCGTGATCACTAGCAACACGCACTGTTCGAAGACTTAGGTCTTCTCGCACTGAGGGATATTGGAGAAAAAGATCTTACATAGTTTTCCGAACGCTGCCCAATATTAATATTGTTTAACTTTGACTTTGACTTAGTTATTATTGAAATTTTATGTATATTAGTAAAATAATGTAAGGTAAAGTTTATAAAATTTATTTTATTCTTAGTCTATCTGAACTACGGCTAGCGCTGTTAGCGTTGGGGTAGAGAGAGACCCTGCCTATCGTTACCGTATGCGTGAGAGAAACGAATGCCAGTCGAACTGGCGCCGTTTACCCTCCCATAAGAAGTTGTAACTTCAAATATTGAGTTGATTATTTATAGAAACCATTAGAAGTAAATTACCTCGAATCAGGGCAGTGCGGTTTCATTTAGGCATGTACCATTACTTACCATCAGGTGAATACTAAGGTAGTTATGGAATACACCAGGTCCATCAGAATACATCAGAATATTGTAACAGTGTTGACAAAAAAAAATCAATTGCGTTTGTTATGAATTTCTCAGTAAACAAAGTGCAAAAGAACCTTTTTAATTTTAAAGTGTAATGTAATATCATCACCAATTGTATAAAAAATAACTTGATATATAGATAGATAGATATATAGATAGATAATATGCTTTATTGAACACCACAAGAGAAACAATAATAATACAACGACTGAGTTATAGATATAGTTAAAGTTATTTGATATAGTTATTTGAAACTGTAAAAGCTTCGTTGAACTTAAACTTTTCAATAAAGATTTATAGTTAACATAAAAGACCTGTAAAGTGTGAACATTACACATGATTTTAAAGATAACACAATTTACTTTTAGAAAGTAAAACTTTGTACCTTTTAATTTATAAAGAAAAAGTAGTGTTAATACTAACACCAAAAGGTCTAGCAAGTACTTTATGTAAAGCCAACCTTTGCATAATAAGAACCGATATTACCCACTTGGGATAAAACCTTTCGCATCCACTTGGATGTTTTGCAAATTTTTAGACTATAAAAAGTTTTCTACTAGATAAGGATGTAGCGAGATGAGTGTCGTGGAAATTAAAACGATTACTAAGAACCCCCTGGATACTGTACGTTTTTGTCTACTATAAACCTCCAATCACCAATTTAAAATTCAAGTAGACATTTACAGCATTTGTGAATCGTCAAATTTAGTTTTTGGAATAATCCAAACACTAACTCCAGTGTAGGAATGATGATGGTGTTCAAGAACGAAATCCAATGTTACAGGGGTTCCTTCGTGCTCTGAGAAGAGTCTACAATCATCATTATAATATTATATTAATTTATTCTATTTAAATAATAGCAAATTCTTTGCTCCCACGTGTTTTCATCGTCTAAGAAATCTTACAAATTATGGTAAGATTTATCAATTATCGGAGGATTTGAATTCCTTAAACAACATCTCTAGAACGACGTCTGGAAGTCTATTATAGAAACGTATAAAGTTACTGAAATGAGTTCTTTTCTAGCTTACTAGAATTTGTAATAAGCTTATTTTTATTTCTTAAGTTATATAACTTAAATGCATATGCATTCACACATTTTTTAAAGTCAATCTTTTAAATGCTCGACCGAAAATTACTTCAATTTCGATTTGAATAAAAACAATTTTCTATCCTATTTACTAGTAATTTTAATTTTAAAACTTTGTAACTATATCATTCTTAAAAGAAAAAAAAATGTAACAAGTAGGATATTGAAGAATAAAATATTATGAGCCACTATACGGATGTCGTTAAATAACATATATTACCAATCACCGTTTTTGTATAATCCTGATAGTAAAAGTACATAGGTAAGTAAGCAGCCCATTAACGTCCCACTGCTGGGCACAGGCCTCTTCACACTCGCATGAGAAGGGGTTTTTAGAGCATAGACCCACCACGCTGCTCCAATGCAGATTGGCAGGCATAAGATACTGAAAATAAAATATAATAAAACCGAACTAACTTTAAGCTATATTCAAACGTAAGAAATAATTATTCCCAATTTCTCTTTGAATTACTTATTCATCAGGAAAATCTTCGAAATTATTGATCCAATTAACTTAAAATTTGGCATCGCTATTCCTGCCACGACGAAGATTATCACTAAGAACGACTTTCCCCATCTTTCCACGGGATCGGGGTATATAAGGCAAAAACATAATTAACCGCTATTACTTTGGTAACCGCCTCTAAAGATTTTTAATAACATCACAATATGAAAAATGACCATTAAACTCAAATTGAAAACTGGTTTCCCTATATTTCCACGGGATAGGGAACTACGTGGGTAATACCGCAATTAACTGTAAATATTGTACAGTCGCAATTATTCCTTTAAAATATAGAACTATTAGAATAAAGTGACGATAAGTACGAGAATGTCATCTTCCAAACAAACACCGTCCCATTTTCTGTTAAATGTCCTTTATAAAGAATCCAATTTAAGAAATTAAGTAAAAGTTTTCCTGTTCTTATAATGCTTAATGCTTCTCTTATCACTTTTGTTTGTTCTCCAAATTGTAATACTTTTAAGTGAAAAAGGGAACCTCGCCTTTTTTATTATAAAACAATCTTGTGTTTAAATCAACGTGATTCTTTATAAGGACAGTTTTAATGTTATTTACACCATTCAAACGAAATAAGAATCTATTTTAAACGCAGGAATTCGTAATTCTTTCTATGTTCTTTTTTACAAAATCATCCTGAGTTCAATTCTTGCAAGGAAAGTTAAGCATTTTCCAAATAAATACAAGTCTTCTCAGGAGAACCCGTAAGATCAGATGACCCCTTTTTTCCGATGAAAAAGTCCCGGTAGAAGAGTAATTGCTTGCAGTCGGGAGTGTGGGACTCGTTGCATTACCAGAATACCCATTGAAATCCAAAAGATTCATCCTCATCCTTGACTGACATCAATAGGTGTCCCTTTCGCATTACACCGTAGTAACTTGGATGCCCACGGCTCTGAGGATCTACGGTTTATTGAGCAGGATGAAGGAGCACATATGAGCGACTTCTACACACCAGCATCCTCTGGGGTAGAGAAGGGACATTAGCCGCATCCTTTCTATGATACTCTCGTTTGCCTTCTTTACCGTGATAACGGTTTCGTAAAAGAAGGAAAACGCCCTCCAGCCAACTTCACTGGGGAGTATTATCCGTTAGAATGCCCGATCGTGGTATTTTTCTCACACAATAATTCCGCGCTTGGTTAACGGAAATAACAGTAGATTATCTCCCCCCGCAGGGACGTTTTTGCGTTAATTGCCCCGCGGGTCTAATGACGCTAAATTGGCTCTTGGGACTCTCCCTGCTCAGGGTCATCCTACTGCATTCGTTCAACGAACTTCCCAGAGCAGATTTGATCTGGTCAGTCCCTCGATTAGGTGACCTCCCACGCGGTCTGTTGCCTTCCATCTTTCCTTGATTGACGAAGCGTTCGATGGACTGATTGCCACGCCGAGAGAAGTGTCCAAAGAAAGTCAGGATGCGAGATGTACTACAGAAAATAGACGCTGCTTGATGCCGAGTTCTTGTATTATCGAGACGTACATACGAAAGTCGGTTCACGAAACCCCAAGCATTCTTTTTCAACACCACATTTCTAGAGCATCTATTTTCTGTCTTTCCACTTCTCGCAATGTCCACGTCTCAGCAGCGTATAAAAATATGGGGAAGATCAGTGTCCTCACGAGTCTAGATTTCGTGGTTTTAGTGATGTTTCGATTCCTCCATATTTCTAAATCTTGTCCATAGTTGTTCTTGTAATCGACATCCATCTTTTGACTTCGTCAATGCATCCGCCATTGTTAGATATCAGAGCCCCAAGGTAAATGTATGATTGGACTACGTCGCAATTCGGGATTTGTGTCACTTCTGGTGTATTATTGTTTGCGCGGTCGACAATCATGACCTTGGTTTTACTGCGATTAATTTTCAGTCCAAATTCTAGGCTGGTTTGTTCCATCATCGCTAATATAACCTCTAAGTGTTGAACACTTGTTGCAAACAAGGTAGTATCATCCGCGTAACGTTTGCAACTTTATATCCCCCAATTGATACAAATTTATTTTTTTGTTTAAAATTATTATTATTGTTAGACTATACACGCTTTTTATTTTATTGAAATTGTTTTTTTTAATTAATATTTTATTTTATATTGTATTAGATTTGTAATTTTTGATATTGATATTTATATTATTTTATTATTTTGGTATTAATTTTTGTTATAATACTTTTATTTTTTAGTTGTTATAGTTTCATTAAAATGTTAGTGTATGATTGCGTCCTCTCCAAGGCGTCACCTTGGTTAAGATATTAGTTAAAAATCAGCGCTGTATGCTTCAACGGTTGCTTGGACCATACAGTAGAATGCTGAACTGCTACCTCTTTCAGGGTTGTGGTAGGCATGCATGGAACCCGACTATGGTGCTCTGATCTTAGTCCATGGATATAAATATGAGTGGTCTATGAATTAATGTAATATTTGACACAATTTTTAATTAAACATTTTTTTCTTTCTTATCTTTTGTTTATTAAATAAAGATTCTGGTGTAACATCATGTTGGGCTAAACTTTGAGGTAGTGAAGAAGGCGGTCTTGTATTTATAGGTTCAAATTTTATAAATGTAAACTTCAAGGATTTTCATTGGTATTCACATCGCTTATATAATGAAAATCACAAATGATTACTAATAAACACGCAAATTTTATAAAATAGCACAAAAAACTTATCCAACTTCGACACACGCACCGTTATTAACGGTCAGTATGTAAATGATTTATTTTTGTTTTTTCTATTATCTGGTCTGAACTCTACGGATATTGTATTACGGCAGTTACGGAGAAGCGAAATGGGTAATACATACGAGTATTATGACTTAAAAAGAAAGAGATGCTTATATTAGAGGTTGCATGAATTGACACTAGTACTATGGTCGTACTCTCTCTCTCCCCCCCCCCC
>JACTOM010000933.1:4024421-4139213 GCA_015832385.1 Elymnias hypermnestra
CCCCCCCCCCCTCTCTCTCTATGTATATATATTATTTTTGTACACAAACTCTAACATTTTATTATACACAAACCAAATTATATGGGTCAGCTAGTTTTAAAAATAGATCCATTTGCATTTAAATATAGTATATTACTATCTCAAACTTATATAAGAGAAACACGAAAGAATTTATAAAGAAATCCAAGTAGAATTTAGCTCAAGGAGCAAGATAAAGTAAATCGTACTTTTTCTTCAACTTTTATACTGTGAAAACACGATGTGAATTTAACCAAAGGAAGCTTTATTCAAGAAACAACTCTTGAAGAATCGATAAGTATTAGAGATCAGATGAAATCCCTTAACTTCAAATGCGCTCATCAATTTATACCTTAGTAAATAATATACGAGGTTGAAAGAAGATCTAGTTTAAAACCCAAGTAAATTATTTTCGCTGGAAAATTTCCAGGTACATTTCCAGTAAAAATAAAACTACATTTTTCTGCAGAACAAGGCGGGGAGAAAAACGATGCCTGCTTTTTCATTATTAAATGAAATTAATTTGTGTGAATTTATGAAACCACGTTGCAAGTTGAACATTTTTCGGATCTTAAGTACTTTACACGAATGAGTGAAAATACGAGTGGGTGAAAGTATATATGCTACTATAATACTTTCAAATAATGGTCGCCAAGGCAATAGCCTTAGCGTCTTTGCCGAGAGTCTATCTCTTCCTTATCTAGTCTACGGCCGGTTGTAATGCGACATGCGATAGACAGACAAAATGTTCAAACAAGTTTTAAGTAACTTTCAAATCTTTAGTTCTTATTGCTAAAATTTGTGTCATTAAAAGTCCCTGTAATATAAATATTTGAATATATTGCCGAGCCGTGCGTGTTGCCAGCGATTACATATGGTTCCGAGATATGGCCGCTGACTATGGGCCTAGTAAGAAGACTCAGAGTCACTCAGCGGGCGCTGGAGAGGGCTATACTCGGGGTTTCTCTACGTGATCAAATTAGAAATGAGGAGATCCGTAGGAGAACTAAAGTCACCGACGTAGCCTACCGAATTGCAAAGCTGAAGTGGCAATGGGCAGGGCACTTAGTTCGCAGAACCAATCGAAGGTGTTAGAGTGGCGGCTTTGCACCGGAACACGCAGCGACGGCAGACCCCCCACCTTGTGGATAGATGACATCAGGCGGGTCGCCGGCAGCCGCTGGATGCAGGCGGCCCAAGATGGGGTCCAGTGGAATTCATTAGGAGATACCTTTGTCCAGCAGTGGACGACGACGACGAGTATATTGCCTGGATCTGAATTACATATTACAATATCAATGCCCTGCGCTTTCACCCCCATAGATACCGATCTTGTGGCAGTGGAAGGTCTACTAAGTCGGACTATAGATGTATCTTCGTTAACATAAAAGTTGTAATTCACTTAGTTTTAATGACTTCCTTTCAGATTATTAGATACACACACATTTCATTATCTGATCAATCTACATATTTTACTTTACAACGAATATATCTAACTAATACATTTTATAAATTCGTGTTTTCATTAATATTCACGTAGGATGTTGAAAAATTATTGATTTCAAGGAGGTAATGAAGGTATTTTTAAATCGTTCCAGTAATTTTTAGCTAGATAAAAATAAAAACAGTATTGGTATATCGGTGGGTATCATTGGTATCCTTGGAATATCACCAGTCGCAGGCCCACTTATAAGAGTCACTACAGTTGTCTTTCAATTGACATTTTTAAATTCGTTATATCTTTTGAATCCTGATTTTAATAATTTTAAAAGTATTTTACAGGTATTGAAACGGTCTTTAATAAAATTTATAGGATAAGAATTAATACAGAGGTAGGAATAATCAAAGAATGCAATCATTGTTGTCGGCACTTTTATTAACTTTTAAAATGTTAAAAAGTACTTATAGTGGTATAACTACAGTAGTTGGAGATATTGTATTGCAGACTTTTTTGTAGATATGAATACATTCTATAATATTGTACAACATTTTTTAGTTCTTTCGTCAATAGTTTCCCCAGCACTATTGACGAACAGATTTTTTGTAACCAATTTTTTCATACTTTGGGTTACATTATTGAATTTTTATTAGGGATCCCTTTATTTTTAGAAAAATTAATATAGTCAATGTCGCTAAGTAAAAATGCAAATATCTAATGGTGAAAAAAAATGAAAATCGGTCCAGTAGTCTTTGTGCAAAAACGTTACAAACATACATACAAAAACACAAACGTTTCTTCTATATAATATTTTTGAAATTTGAACATTTACTAATATTATAAAGTTGAATATTTTGTTCGTTTTGTTAAATGCTAAAATCTGAGGCTGATATAAATTGAACAATGAAGTTAATAATACATAGTCTGTTCATCGAGAGCTAAATAACATCAGATAACAAATATTGCTGTTTTTATATATTCAATTGTAACAAAATTTATGGTAGAAAAAGGCCAGTTTAAATAACTTGAAATACCTAAACACTTCGTTTAGAAATTCGCAGACTGGATTCAACAAATAATGGAAGTCACGCTTGGAGATTTAGAATAATGGCCTCGTATGTCGAACGAGTTATTTGTAAAGCACGTTGAAAACCGATAGCCTCGGTTTGTTGAATGACGTAAATGTAAAATTAAATGCAACGTTATTATCCTGTAATGTACACTTTGTTTAGCCTCTGGCAAAAAGAAATATATTTTTTTTGCTGTCAAATATACCACCTGCACATATTCTGATGATTATGGATTAATTTCAAATCACCCGAGAGCAGTCAGTTAACGTACAATATAACAACATTAAAGTAATTATATAAAATGATGACGGATATCACCGTGTTTCATACGCTATACTTAAGAAAGAACATGATTCTACAATGATGTGGAGATTTGACGAGCGCAAAGTACATCATTATTTCATTTGATGAAGGCAATATATTATTGAAGTGAAACTTCTTTAGGCGCATGAGGGTAAAATTTTCACGGAAGAAATGTTTTTATGCTCATTCGTTTCAAGATTAGGTAGTTTTAATATTTATAAATAACATGTGGCATTTTAATTTGCCTCTCGTCATTTCATAATTTAATATACTATTTTTCATAAAATATATATCTTATATATAAATAGATAGATAAATATTTTGATAATATTACAATTGTATACTTGCAGGAAATCTTTCCATTACTGTAGAAGATTACTAGGAATAAAGTAAACGATAGTATGCCATATAACACCTTTATTAAGCGTAAATATTTTGGCGATATTACAATTTTATCTTTGTCTTGGCAGAATATTTGCTGCGTCCTTTCTTCCGGTGACGTTGTAACAAACAGTAAGCGGCACAGCCTTTCAAAGGAAATGAGTCTCAAGAAATCCATTATTTTCTTACATTTCGTAAAAACAGGTTATTTAAAAAGTATAAGACAAGTAGAGATTTGTGTTATGGAAGATTTTCATATAAAAAAATTTAAAAGATTACAATATTCAAACTTAAAACTTTATACTTATATCGATAGATTTTGTTTATAAAAGCTTAAAATAGATTTTTTATTTCTAAATGCCTGCCGCTGAATTGTTAGTTTTGCTGAGTGGCACACGAAGTCAATTTAGCACAGTGAGTACTTGCGTAATTACAATTCGTTACTGTAAAAATTGTTGCAAGGGAAGAAGCTTATTTTTCCGCTAGGAAATGAATGTAAGCACCACTACCACGACCCAAGGAGTATGGGACTCGCCAGCAAGGCCAGAATACCCACTAAAACCCAGCGACCCTCCTCTCCCTGAATTTGAAGTGTCAGAGGCTCCCTTACTCATTGGCCCTGACAATCCTGGATGAAACCGAGTGATGTTCAAGGAGGAGACAAGAGGCGTTCGTAACAACGTCCCCTGCCGCCCAACCCCCTCCGAAAAAAGTGAACGGCATCTGCTGCAGCTTCCCGTTATCGCTCCATTACCTCCTTCAACGAAATAACGTCCTTGCAGAAAGAGGTAACTGCATTCCATTCTATCTCACTGTCAATCATGGCGCCCACTATACTTGACAGTGAGAGATCTGTTCCGACTAGGAACACCAGAGGATGTCGCTGTGCTCCCTAAGCCGGATATTCTGTCACACAGGCGAACGCGTCTGATGTCAGATAGGAGACTCTTGACGTCGTGCTATCTGATGCAAATACTTCCCGAAACATCAATTTCCAACTAGTCCCTGTATCAGTCTAAAGGAAAGCTTAGCTAGCCATTGTTCGAGGCGAGGATGAATCACCTCCACCGTGACCACACCCGCACTTGGAGACTCGAGATTCTCCTTCTAACCTTGGATCATGACCCTGTAGGCAGGGGCCCTACCTCTTTGACCTTACCAATTTCATGACGGTCCTCTCCGGTCTGGTTTAGACCTTACCGCAACCCTGCAGCGGTAAGTTGCTGCCAGGACTTCAGTCTGCAATCCACACGAAGGGGAGAACCTGCTGAGTTTCTTTATAGGATATTCGACTTTTCAAACGTTGATGAACTCGCTACAAAACTGATACTTGAGTTGTAGCTGAATACAATGAAGAAAAGTTGGTGTTGGATATGTGAGAAATATTTGTTATTGAAAGTCATAATGAGTTCTCGACATAATTCTTGTTACTGAGAATACATTTTCAAAATTTTTCAATGTCTACAAAAAGATTATTTCTTCTTTACACATGTTTACACAACACGAATCAGTACTAATCAAGGATTTGATAAACATTTCGACTTCTCATAGTGGTACCATCTATAAATGAGAAAACTGCCATGTTAACCTGCCTATTTGGAAAACTGGTTAAATGAAAATCATCTATAATATAGATCCTTTCAGATCTCACTTATTCAGGCTTGATTTAAATCGCAGACATGATCTAACATTTTATATCTACGTGTACAAATAAAGGTTTTGACATGTTAACTAGTTAAATACACGATTAGTACAAATAAGGCGTTATTTGTGTCAATGCTTAAATTTGTTAAATACATTTTGGGTGTGTTATGTCATGGCATTACGAAATACACGTCACAAGCAGCAGATGTTTGATGGCGAAATAATTAATATTTCATGTAATTTGTTTTCCAGTGTAACAGTGGCTGTTTCGATTATGTTTTTATCATTAAAAATTAAATCCTCGTCAGTCTAAATATTCGCTTTTATACAGAGATTTATATTCTAATAAAGAGCTAGACTATTAATTTTATTTGTAAATGCAATCAAACTAATAAGATGATATAGCATCTACATAAACCTATTATATGGTGATACATCAAAGAAGTAGTTGCCTTGTGGTTTTAAAGATTACGTAGATCGTTGTTGGGCGTATATTTTTATTCTGTTGACATTCTAAATAAAACTAAATTTTTAAATATTATGTCTTGTGACATTCTGTATTATTATAAGGTAATCATTTATTTCGCTTGTTATATATTTACATTGAGATATGTTATTATATTATTAATACTGTAAAACGTAACGACATTATATGTAATAAATTTTAACATTTAATATTTGCACGCCATTTTTATTCACGCTATCCTGACATGTGTACTAATTGTGTGTTTAGTAAATAAATGATTTCATTTTGTTTGTTGAAGAGGTAAAAAATAAGTAGCTGCCTATTCACTTCGTCCATTGCTTTGCGCTGGGCTCCTTACCCATAGTAGAGAAGTTTCTAGACCACTATGCTCCAATACTTGGCCGGTTACAGATACCGCAAAATTTCTCTTGGGATATGTAGGATTACTTACGATGTTTTCCTTCATTGAAAAGCACAACGATGGAATTAAAACAATAATCAAGCACATGGGTTTCCTTTTATAAATAGAAACATAGTAGTGCTTTCCCAGGGTTCCATCCCGCGTCTTTTGCGAAGAAGAATCCACGCGTCTCACCACCAAGCCATCATTGCTACTATCAAACAAGTAATATAAAAAAATAAAGTCACTTCCTAGCCTAACACGAAAATAAAAATAAACTTTAATTATGAGTTAATATGAGAATAATACTCTTTAAAAGTCAAGTGTCATCCACTGAAAAATAATAATATGTAATTCAACTTGAATGAAGTATTAAAAAAGGATTTTATAAACGATTAAAAAATAGAACAAAAACCTATAGACAGTGTGAACTAATATTAGGAATTGAAAAATAGAACAACTACTTGGTGTAACAGTTAGTTGCTTCGACGACTAAGTTAGACTATAATTAAGTTTTTCTGAAGGAAATTCCAATAGTAGGCCATTGAATGTGCATGATAGTTTAGTTTTAATAAAATGCGATGGAAGTTTTGGCTAATGATATATGAAAAAAAATTTAAGCCACGAAAAAAAATTCCACTTTAAAAATATTGTGACCAAAAAGCAGCAGCTTCGGATATTAGTAAAGTAATATCTCCAACAAAAACTAAACTAAATTCATTACAAATAACAAATAAAAAAGCTTTTAGCCTAAATTGATTAGTTTATATCATTACCTTTATAAACAGTCTCTTTGACATAGTTTTTTTAAGGAGGTCAAGCACTAGTTTCGAGAAGATATTATCAACAATTATTCCCTTATCATTAAGAGTCACGACTTCGAATTTAATTTGATAGTAGTTTTTCCTTTTTAAAGTAAAATTTGCTATCGCAGTTAGAAAATTATTCATAAAGGAAATTCGTTAATTTAAAAACCCAAAATTTACATTGTAATCCAGTTTGAAGTTGCGTAGATAAGAAAATTTACATTAAACACGTAATATTTATGTCAAAGTTTGACTCTAAAAGTGTTTTAATTAAAATGATACGTGTGTTATATATAAAGGGTAATAATGGGGAAATCCTGCTTTTACGTCAATAAACCTATTTACAAAAGTACCTATGCATATATTAAAGCTTAATTTAGGTTTTTGTTAATTGTGATTATGGTGTATACAAAAAAGGTTTCCAATTACGTAAACTCACGTATATTTACGTCAAGAAAATATTATTTTTCATTTTATATTGATGATGGGATACCGCTTGACTGCAATGTCATTTGAAGGTACATGATGATACAGTCTAAGATAGCAATAACCTGGATGACACCGAAAAAACTTTTATAATAAACCACAAAAATCTCAAATAAAAAAATTAAGAAAGAACAGTATAAGTCTTCCTTTAACTTCTGCGTTAATGATACTCGCTTAAAAATATATTTCTGAAACTAGTATTATATATTATAAGAATATATTTTTAATTGATTTTTTAATTGTGTTAAAGCTTTTCACTCCAACCTTTTTTATTGTCTAAGCAATCCTTCAAATAATATTATGATTTATAAGACATTTTATATTTTCAACTAAGTGTTAGGGAAGAAAGCATTGTACCATTTTTTCAATAACATCTGTTTTATTTTAGCTTTTCCTTGTTTATATTTACAACACAAAAATAGGGCTATTACATTTTATCTCTTCTGTAAAATATATTATTGGGCATCGGGAGAAATTTTTACCATAAAATTTTAAGCATTACCACTGTCCTTATTGCAGAGGATTAAATTAAATATTCACGCTTCCCAGTAACAGGTAATATTTGTCAAAAATATTTGTTTTGTTTTTTATATGCTGTATAAATATTTGATTGACACTTGCGTCTTTATCAGCTATTTTGTAACGCATTATTTAGTAAATTCAATTATATATTTAGTTAAATCAAACCAAATTTAATGATCTTGGCTATTTAAGTACTTTTGTATAGTCGTATAGCGTATATATATAGCTCTTTGCGCCTTATTCTGAGAAGAACCCTCCTTTTTTGAGTTAAGGCACTTTATTGTACCCCAAGCTTTTCAATTATTTTACTTTAGATACGGTAAGTTCTTCTCGTAAAACAAATGATTGAAATTTTAGCAAGCAAAGCCTCTTTTCACGATGCGTGACCGTATAAATAACTTTATACTTTCTGAATCGTAGACTGAAATAAAACGAATTTGTTGGGCGTTTCGTATCGTCTCCCCTTTAATTTATAGACTTTACCTCACCCGTTATTTTGATTCTTCTGAAACTATAACAAATAGTAGTTTTTATTATGTAGTCAAGTAGCATAAAATGAGACCTTGAAAAGTTAAAACGTGTGATCGCGTGACTGTAAACATAAACGTTGTCTGCGTTCGCTACATCACGTAATTTAAATGATAGCTATATAAAGTGCCTAAGTTATATGAATTTCCATTCTCCATGTAAGTTGTAATGTATACATTTTTACTAACTTTTAGTCATTAATAAAATTTAACTAGCGACGCCATATAGTGAGTGCACCTTAGGAATTGAAGAACACATAACAACGTCACTATTTTGCCTAAAACCTAAAAATTCGATTAAACCACTATACTACATAAGACGCCTGAATTTCATATCAGCAAAAAGAACTTTATTAAGTGCAAAACAACAAACTTTGATTTTATTTTGAAGATATCACAGTAACTTACGTGATAACACCGCCCGTGGTATGTTTCGATTTTTCCTTTTTGTGTTTTTCGTCATTTTTAATTTCTTCATATATTTGTTTAGTTTTATTAAGATTTTAAAGTAATGCATTGTTCAATGTAGAAGGCAATAAAAAGTTTTATCAATCTAAATGTTAAATATACCAATACAACATCGTTATGATAAAAATCAATCTATCTGTTATTGTTCTATCCTATATTTAAATAAGAATTTAAACTGCTTGGGATAAATAAATCTCTTTATTTCCAAATAAATAACTTATTTCGAAATAAAGAATATTTAAAATATTATATAGTTAAGAAGATTTCTGATAAGGGTTTTTGGGTACCTGTTTTTAGCTTAAGACCGCCTGTCTGAAGTAATATTATCACAATTTTATCTTCTTTATAAAAGCTTTTCTTTCGAAAGTATAAGCAATTGCTATAATTTTTGGAAATCGTAAAAAGTTGAGAAAAGATTTGCATATCTTAAAGGAAATTCTGTTTTTAAGATATATTAATTTCATCATGGATAATGGATCTGGAGGTATGTTACAGATCTTTCTTCCTCTATAATATCAACTCTTTGCCCAGTATTTAAAGATGAAAAACCAATTATGGCGTGAATTGTACTGATTATGTGAACATAATCTCTAGACTTGCCACTTCTGCTTATTTCACTAATAACCACGGTCTTACATTTAGATCTTGCATGAATATCCTAAAGGAAGCCAATAGGCTTCATTCCAGTTAATACCCTAATAGTAATCAAACGTGATTTTATAAATACGTATTAAATAATTCACGTTAGGAAATATCTGCACATTACCATATAACCTAAAAATAAGCAATTTCATATAAAATGTACCTTCGCTTAACCTTCGTGTTCCTTTATCGTCTTAAGCTCGAAAAAAAATAGGACTCCACGACCCCGATTTGTGAAGGCATCGCTTAGATAAAAAAAGGTATCCAGCTGACGGTCGGTCAATAAAATACATGTCGTAAAAGTGCAAATGATACTATGGCATTTATAAATATAAGTGGTGACTCAAATACATATCAGGATTACGAGAAAGAAAATATATACAATCACACCCACATTCACATTTTCACTTGCAGGCGTCAATTTATATCATATTTTTAGTAGTATTTAACTTTGATAGATTTGAATAGATACACTTTGCTTTTTTATAATTAACTAGTACACTAATATAAAGGAGAGCGATGTCACCTAAAATGATGTTTTTCATATCATTTCGTTTTTATAATAAAGTAATGTGTCAATTGTATTTCAACCTGTATCTACAATTTTTAGATCAAATAAATGTTGTTATTTTTATTACATATCTCAATATATGTAGTATCATAATTGTGAGATGCGTGGTTTCTCGTTCAGAGAAGTTATTGATTCCAAATCTGGGAGAACATTGTTAAGTTGTTCGATACAAAAAGTGACTTACAAGCTTAATTTATTTTCCTTGGAAAACAGCGCTAGTAAACCTGTATATCTTGGGAGTAATTCTGTTGTACGTGCAGACTGTCGACTGCCATAGTGAAGCAGCGTGAAAGGTCTATGTTCTAGAAACACGCTCTCCTATGAGGAGAAGAACCTACTTTTCGGTGAAGGAATCGCGAGGAAACTTGCATATACCGGGAGTAATTCTGGGAAATGTGTACCCTGCCAACCCGAAGTGGTGGACTTATGTTCTCGAAATACTCCTATGAGGGAGAAGGCCTGTGCTCATTATACGGACGTTAATAGGCTGTTACTTTATTTTTTACCGATGATATACTATATCATTTTATCAAAATATGATAATCTAATCGATTACCTCACCACAGCTTCTCAGCAGGTGGGCCTAAAATGAACATGTATAAGACGAAAATTAAGTCTAATATCCATGTTCCGCTCCACCCAGTCATCGTTGAGAACTCGGCATTCGAAATTGTAGACGAATATGCATACCTGGGACCCATAGTCCAACTAGATAAGCCCATTTTCGAGAAGGAGGTCAACCGTCGAATCCAATTCGGCTGGGCAGCATTCGGGAAACTACGACATATCTTTTCGTCCAATATCCCTTAGTGCCTGAAGACGAAGCTCTTCGAACAGTGCGTGCCTGTGTTGACATACGGCTCCGAAACGTGGTCGCTGACTATGGGCTTCATTCGAAAGCTCAGTCACTCAGCTTGTGATGGAGAGGGCTATGCTCGGAATTTCTCTACGAGATCAAATCAGATCCGTAGCAGAACCAAATTCACCGACATAGTCCTAGGAATCGTGAACCTGAAGTGGCAATGGGCACATAGTCCGACGGACTGATGGACTTTGGGGCCCTAAGGTGCTGGAGTAGCGACCCCGCACCGGAAGGCTCAGTGTAGTGAGACCCCGTACAAGGTGGACCAACGACATAAAGAGGGTCACCGGTAGCCGCTAGAGCCAGGCGGCGCAAGATCGGGTCTTGTAGACATCATTAGGTCCTATGTCCAGCAATGGACGTCTGTGAGTAAATCTAATAACGATCTCGCTTAAGGGTTAATGTGTTTGTTTTATTGTCGTTAAATGTCCATCATTGTATGATTCTACAAAATTATTGGTGACACCAAATTGTTTTGAGACTTAGTTTATACATAGGAGTATATATATAGGAACCACTGAGTTCAACATTTTGAAATAGTTATGACATGAGGGCTTAGAATAAATACCGTTATGTATTTTTTGGTACTATTTCTAGATATTTTATATGGGAAGTTTTAAAAGCAATTTTAAAATATAATGGAATTCTATATATACTATAAACATTTTTATCAAATATTTTAGAATTAGTAATTCCTTGAGATAAAATTCAAAAATTCTTTATTCAAGTAGACGTATAAAGTAATTTTCAATCGTCAAATATAGCTGTTTCCGTATATTTTTTTTATGAGCGACTGATATATAATGAAGAAAATTTTAGGATCTAAAGTTACAAGAGTACCCTCACGCTCTGTTCTGAGAAGAGCCCACAAACTCAGTCGGGTGTCTTTTTTTTTAATCCTCTTTGCAATATATATTTTTTTATTATTCTATTTCGATTAGAGTAAATCCTTTAATTCAAAATTTTTTTATCTTCTAAGTAGTCATGATAATAGAAACCTTTAAATAAAAGATTGAAATTTAATGGATAGCATGATCACCAACATATTATTTTGTATTCTTTTTCTATATTAAAACACCATTGCAAACTGAATCACAATTTGGGTTGTTACTTTACGTTATGCTAATAACATTTCTATAACTTTTATATCAATATATAAGTATGTTGGTATAAAACTTTTAACTTGACTGTCATTGTAGAAACCCAATATTCTGTAAGAGTCATTCCTATTACCTAAACGAGGCTTGGAACGTTTCATCATTAAATAAATCCAGGCGGGGATCAAAAGCGTAGCCATTTCTCTAAAACTACAGACAATTCAACCGTAATTGGATGTAGTTAAATGAATCGAAGTTTTTGATGGTTTTACTACATTCAAACTGTCACAAGATAAATTATTTAACTTTTAAGGAAATATGTACATTAAAAATACATCAAAATTTTACCTAAATAAATTTAAAAGGACTGTGTTCTTTTCTATTAATACAAAATTAAAATTGCCTTCAATTAATTTCAAATAATCACGTTTTTGAAGTTAAACTTCTTTAGGCGCATGAGGGTAAAATTTATACTAATGAAACGCGTAGTTATCGTCACGAATTCGTTTGAAGGTTAGGTAGTTTTAATATTTTCAAATAATATTTGGCATTTTGATTCGCCACTCATCATTTAATAATTTAATATACTATTTTTATAGTTAAAAATATATAATATAAAATTATCATAAATTCTCTTTTATAAATTTGTAATTCAAAAGCAAAGTTTAATTAATAATTTCTTATATTTACAAAAAGTACGTGGCATTTTTACTTGCAATTCGTCATTTGAGATTTCAATAAATTATTTGTATTATTTCGACACTTATAATATTTTAATGACAATTAAATTCCTAACATATCTTCCTGTTTCTCTCCCTCTAAGTCTCGGAAACCTAAAGTTTTACATTGTTTTAATATAAACAAGATTTAAAAATTAGTTTGCCAAAGAAGTTTCACTTCTGACCTATCTACTTTGTACGCACGAACTTTTTTCTAAATATTTAGTAGTTTGCGATACTTATTGCAAAAAAGTTTTTACCTGTATGACTGTATGTTCTTATTAGTCTTCACAGCGGCTAGATTCTCGGAAATAACATAAATAATTCGGAAGTTTGTATAATATAGCAGTGAAATGTGATTTTTTAAATACAGAAATAAATAATATCTTGAAATCCAGAAATGTAAGAATGCCACATTCATTATAATTTAATTTGTTGCATATTACTCAGGTCTCTCGTATCATTTTTAAAAATGTTATATTTCACTCTTTGCAATTCTCGTCTAGTATTAATTTCTCGCATGAGCGCATCCTGCACTTATTTAGGTCTTATACAAAGAAGAAGTTGAATTTAGTTTCTGCAATAAGAGAAATAATTAACCTCGTTTCAAAGTGGTAGGAACAAACAATACTATCGTCTATATTGATGTCAATAGCTAAATGAAATTTGGCGACACACACCTATATATACGTCATTGCAAAATGATTGTTATAAATTATATCTATAGATAAATACAAACAAAAATTCATTATATTCTTGTATATTATAAATATTTACAATATAACATGACACGTTCTCATCGGTCTAGTGGTTAGCATGATCGACTAAAGACATGAGGTCCTGGGTTTGAGTCAGGCCATTTTAAATACCGATATTAAAGTTTTTATTAAGATCTCAATATTGCCCGAAGTAGGGAAGTTGACGGTGTGCTAAACCCCTGTGCCTCGGTAAGCACGTTAAGCCGGTCCAGTGTCTGACATATCGAATTCCCATTACATCGGACCATGAGAGTGAAGGAATAGACAATGCCCTTATGTACTATGCCTTCCTATCCGCAGTGGAGCAGCGTGGTAGATCTATGCTCTAATTGCCCTCTCTCATACGAGTGACGAAGCCTGTGCACATCTGTGGGGCGTTAATAGGCTGCTATTTACCTTATATTTATACCACCATCAGCAACCTGCCTCATTGGTCTAACGGTTAGCATGTTCAGCTGCAGACATGGATGGCTACTGGATTCGAGTCAGGAGTGGGGCGAGTTAATTAATAGATATTGAGTTTTTGTATTAAGATTTTCTCAATATTTGCCCGATGTTAGGAAGTTGGCGGTGTACTCCATCCCCATGCCTCGGAGAGCACGTTAAGCTGTCGGTCCTACGTCTAATCTCACTCCACTCGTGTCGGATAGCCGTCACTTCGAAATATGAGAGTGAATGAATAGAGAGTGCACTTGTGTTCTATGCCTGCAAACCAGCAGTGGAACAGCGTGGTGAGTTTATGTTCTAAAAACTATATTTCCTATGTTAATGGGCTGCTACTTACCTTTTACCTTATGCCACCATCAATAATATGTACACTCTCTATTCCATTAATCTCATAGTCCGATGGGACGGTAAATCCAACAACCGGAGATAAAACAGGCACAAAACCGATAGCTTAAAGTTCTCAATAATGCACGAAGGTTTATCAGAAAACAATATCATTTTCAATATCATTTCAATTTTCAATTTGGCCTAACCTAGGAATTGAACCCAGGGCTTCATGATCTGTAAACGTTGATTACTAGACCAATGAGCCAATAAACGAAACAGATCAACAAAATATAAATTAGATTGCATTATATAAATCAGTTAAGTAAGTTTCTGAGAATAAATTTTGAGTACATTTTAAGTGTGCGTGATTGTCATCTATTAACACCTTACTCGGATCTTATCAAAATGAAAAAGTGTTAAAATATGCGGTCCTGTATAAAATTTATTTGCATTTTAACTTTTACGGTTTGTTTACACTTTCCATGCCTGTCCTATATTATTTAATCGGGTGATTCAATTAAATCTTTCTGAGCACGTTATAACTTTTTTGATACTGTATATAAATGATTAATATATATGTTAGAGAATAAGAAAGAAGCATAAAACATGGGCATAGGGTTCTCCGCCGACATCATCGTTAGTGACATCCATAATTAAATTTCCCTACTGTGGACGTTGGTGGGTAATGTTGGTGCAATCAAACACTATTAATTAACTCAGATTATAATGTTCAATCACTTAATGTTCCCGATATCAATTAACACAAACTTATTAATAATAATAGCTAGGAACGCTATAGTTTCAATAGTTGACCGCTCAGGCAGACCGTCACTCGAGAACTCCTGAGAGACGCACGCCGGTTTATCACTATTGACTCTACCTCACGCCGATAGACAGATGGCGTAAGCGGTTTTTTACATAAAATTATAACTTTACTAGCAATACTCCGCGGTTTAACCGATTAGTGGCAGTGGAACGTTTACTAAGTCGGACTTATTTTCTTAGATTGACATTTTAAAATTCGTAATATCTTTTGAATGGAAAGTCCTATTTTAACAATTCAAAAAATTATTTGCAGGTATTGAAACGGCTTTTAATAAAATAGGATAAAGATTAACACAGTTGTGAATAATATGGTTTGATTATGGTCAGCACTTTTATTAACTTTTGAAATAAAAAAAAGTAGTTATAGTGGCATCACTAACTGTAACTATGCCACTATAACTATTTATTTTACTTAATATGGTAATGCTGACATTTTTGTAGATATTAATACGTTCTATTTTACTATAAAACAATATTTTGCTCTATCATCTATAGCTTCGGTCCTATACATTTTGTGTGAAACTTTACGAACTTACCTTTTTTAGATCACAGCATCACATTTTAATGTATACTTAACACTGCATGTATTCTAGTTTAAATATTAAATAGGAAAGTACGGGAAATATCTTTTCAAAAAGAAAACAAATATAAATAGAGCAAACTCATTTATAATAAATAGTAGGGCACTACTAAAAATCCCCACAATATTTACAGACAGTGAGTAATATGATACAATACAATATAATAATCTTAGCAGGGTATGAATAATGATGGTGCTGGGGCGAAGGACATTGACCTACATACAGACAAATTTCCTTGTTTCTCTTGACGACAAATCATTCGTAAATCTGTGTTAATAACCTTTTGTTTCGTACCTCTGACAAAGCATCTATTTTGGTGTAAATTGTCTATTGTCGCATTTAAGGGCTGTATTGCCCAAATCGCTTTATAAGTACTGTTTATATAAACATGTAATATAAACCAACTTTGGTTGCTTTTAATTAGAAGATCACAATCTTTGTTAGAAAACTTTGACCTAATCTGCTTAAATAGACTTATATTATGTGTTCTATATCTGTTCGTCAATTTGTAAATATCCTGTCAATTCCGTAGCAAATTAATGTCATCTATCTCGTAAGGTTTATTCAGCGTTTGCGCACACAAAAATGATTTTTTCGCCTTTTTTTCTACTAGAATACTTATTTATTTTACATACAAATCTTTCTCTTGAATTATTCTATCTATTGCTGAAAACTGCATTAAAATCCGTTGAATGGTTTAAAAGTCCTAAGCGGACAGATAAGCGACTTCATTTCATACTACACAGAAAAAAGATTAGTAGCAGTTTTTTAACATCCCACAGCTAGGCACAGCCCTGTTCATTCATTGAAGATATAGAAAAATACTCATATAAAATAAAGGCACCACTATTGACTTTAACATTACAAAACCTTAAAATTTTGCTATTTAGACTGTCAATAAGTACGAAACCACAAGTAACACTGGGAGGAACAGCTAGACTTAAATAATTACTTTTAGTTTGCTTTGCGTGTATCATATTTTGTAATATCACATTAGAATTTCGCCGAATTATTATGATTAAATCGAAAACTTAATGTTCCACACATTTCATAGCTAAATAATATTGCCCTTGTAATAGTTTTCAAAGGTCAGGAATATTCAAATTAATACTTGCGAAAATAGCATTGAACCGTATAATATAATGTTTATGGTGTTATGTTACCATCCTCTTTACCGAAATTACACTGTAAATTTACCGTACAAACATCCCTTTTCAATTTTATCTAAACAGGATCTCTGCCCCACGGTCATGAGAGATTTTGTGAGAAATTACACTACTTCTTCACCGGTAACATTTGGATATTATAATACAGCTAATATGAAAAATAAATAAGAATAATCTTAAGTAATATTATAAAGAGGAAACATTTGTGTTTTTGTATGTAAGCATGAAGGTCTTCGATTTGGTCGAAACATGGGCCGTTTTGAGATCTTTACAGAGATGCCGAATTGACTACCAGTACATACACGGGTTAAAGTGCTTGTACGAAAACGCTACCATGTCAGTCCGTATACAGGACCAAAGCACAGCTATCTATCCAACTGCAGCATGGACTACGACAGGGAGATGTTATCTCCCCGAAGCTTTTCATTACGGCGCTGGAAGAGCTTTTTGAGCTTTCCAACATCAACCGCGAGTATATCACTCATCTACGGTTGACGTAGTCATTATGGCAGAGATTCTTGAAGACCGCAGCAGAGTTCCTCAATAGTTGGACCTGAAAATGAACATGAATTATAAGACGAAAATTATGTTTAATATCCATGTACGGCCACACCCAGTCATCGTTGAAAACTCAGCTCTCGAATTGTTGACAAGTACATATACCAGTTGACAAGTACATATAGGCCAGCTAGGTAGGTCAAATTTCGAGAAGGAGGTCAACCGCCGAATCCAACTCGGTTGGGCAGCATTCGGAAATCTACGCCAGATATTTTCGTCCGATATCCGTCAGTGCCTGAAGACCAAAAGTCTACGAGCAATAAGTGTTACCAGTGATGACCTACGGTTCTGAGACGTAGTCGCTGTCTATGGACCTCATGCGGAAACACAGAGTCATTCAGCGTGCGATGGAGAGAGCTATGCTCGGAGTTTCTCAACGTGATCGAACCTGAAATGAAGAGATCTATACTAGAACCAAAGTCACCGCCATAATCCTACGAATTGCGAACCCAAAGTCGCAATGGGCGGGGCGCATAGTCCGAAGGATGGACGTTTGGGGCTGAAGGTGCTGGAGTGGCGACCCCGCACCGGACGGCACAGTGTAGGGTCTAAAAAATCTATTTATTGATTAGATCATGAATGTGTGCATCTAATAATCTGATAGGAAGTAATTAATAAGTAAGTGGAATCGATCTACGCGGGTGAAACCACGGGTATTGCTTGTTTATAATAATCGTATGAATGACAGCCTCGCTGGCATATTGGTACAAGTAGCTTTGTTAGCAAAAGTTCCGGGTCCAAGTCCAGCCATTGCAACTAAAAAAATAAAAAAATATCTTGACTGGCTTCTAAAAGGCCTCGTCGCGACTAGTTACCACCCTACCAGCAACGACATGCTGCCAAAAAAAATATTGTGTGTCGCACATACAATATTTTTACAGTGCAGAAACCATGAGAGGTACAATATATACCACATTAGGGTATCTCATTTCCGCCTTAGACTCTATAACTACTTACCATCAGGTGAGTATAAAATCAAGCACTCACTTGTCAGCAATAAAAATAAAATTACGTGCGATTTTTGGGTCCGTTGGACCTGCAAACTCACACAAAGCTAGCCGGCGAAACGGAGTGTAGAATAGTGGCCTTCTTCTGTAGCTACTATTTAGCTGAACAAGGCAAAAGAGAGGCAGAGAGAGGATGCCTTGGATGCCCCTCGCTGGCGCAGGAGGCTTAGGTTTGCACTTCTCGTGCACACTCCCTAAGATCACACTGAGATATCCGGAGTTCCAGAGTAGAATACTTCCATTAATCCTCTGGTTCTCCACTAAAAAATGGGAATAATATCTATGAGTTTTAGTGGGGATTCTGGCATGCCAACGAGCCCCACCCTCCCTATAAAATTTAGATCCAGTAAGGGTACGTAAAGGAATTTCGAGCGCAAAAAAACCTACCTAACTTAGTCTTAAATCTTATTGGTGGCGAACTTAGGTCATTAATAGGTTATGACTTAATTACCATAAACATAGCTAATAATAAAGTATTCTTAACTGCTTTACCGCGTAACGTTTGTGTACCGCAACGTAAAATCTCTTAAGAGATAATAAAAATTTTAAAATAGCTGTAGGTTTCTGGCTTTCAATGCATTACTACCGACCATGGTCCAATTTAAACAGACCATGGTGTTTATACAATGACCACAACAAAATAGCTGCTCTATTGTTAAGCTTTATTCATAAAAAAAATTATATACCAAATAAATTATATATATTATATAAGCAATAACACAGCCGTCACACGTTCCTAGTTTAATTATATAGTATTTGTCTGCAACAAAAAGTTTGTCTATTTACTATATACATGGAAACCTTGGTAGTCTTCTTTCTTAAGGTATAGAATAGGTAACATTTTTTGCACTCAAAATAATTTATATTCCAAATTTTAAACCTGGAAATCAGTAACTATGAGTTCTAATGTCAAATAAGTTACATAGGCATTAAATAGAACGCAATACTTTAAGTGTTATATCATCAAACGATGTTACAGTGAAGTGCTAACCTGATTTTTTTCGCTGAGTCAGGAGTTTGGTACTCGGCGAGGGAGGGGGCCTCTCAATACCCACTAAAACTCAGCGGAACCCTCTGCATTCATATGTGAGGCACCAGGTTTCGCATTTTGCTCTGGTATCCCGAATGCGTCCGATTGAAGCTTCACGGAGGCGGGAGGAGGTGTGCAAACACGCGCTACTTATTACCCCACCACCTTCGGTGGTGACTGGGATGAAGCGCTAACCTGAAAGTTATATAAAATAGATTAAAATGAAGTTTATAAAAAATCTAACTGAAAAAGCATCAGATTTCTGATACAATATGAACAAAGCCCATGTTTCAACGCGTGCGGCGAGTTTTGGCGATCTCACACGGAGCTTAACCGATAAGCCAATGAATGGTATAAAAATAATGCCGGACATAAATAAACGTGACGATGCACTCACGTGCAGGCGAACGTGCATTCTACCACTAGGCGGCACCGTATACTGCCATGAAATGATCATAAAATAAATCCTGACCAGCATAAGAAGTGTTAATAAGTTCCATTGTCTGATCTACGAGTACTTTATAAAAATGACTCTATAGGGCATATTGTAATCCTGAAGATTATTTAAGCGATATATTTTTTTGATATAACAATGATAATATACAATTAACTAAGAGTACATTAATGTTAAATTAATACAGAAAATATAAAATTAATTAAAATGCGCCATCAGAAGCAAATGGTTGGGTACCCATAAGGCTGGCAGCGTTACCTCTTTGAACAGTGTTACTTATACGCTGTCCGAAGTTCCACCCGGCCTTAGGGTCACGGGTGACATCAACTAAGTGAGATGAAATTTCTTTAAAAAAACTTTTAGCCTCAGAAACCCATGGTCCCAATGTCTCCACGCCTAAAGGCACAAATATATATTCTAAAGCAAGTCTGTCAAATTTGGGCCTCTTGGCGTTTTCAGCTAATGACGCCGCCGCTCCCGCTGATTTGGAGGTAGTGTCAATGTGAGATGGTGCAAGCTTTTTAACACATGTAGCATCCCACACCAACGACCTTCTTTTTTTCCAAGGCAAATAAGTTCCTTTTTTTTCAAGCGATATAAATGTAAAGACTTGATTCCAGTTGCACACAGAAACAAAACATTGTAACCTACAAAAATAAGTAATTGGTGAGTTTCTAGCCGGTCTCTTCTTATTGGAATCAATTTTCCGAAACGGTGTTATATATGTTACCAACTTAAATAATACTAACGATCCAAAAGTGCTTGTTTGAGTCCACTTAAATAAGGAATAGCTTGATTATAAAATAGTTTATTTGACAGACATTGAAGTAATATTGTTACCTATTCAATTTATTTTATTAGTTTACTAACGCTTTCTGACTGTAGAAAACTTCTAAATTTATGCTGTCTATACTCCATTGATGCAGACAACTTACTACATAAAATCTTTTTAAGTATGTCCAAGTTATAGTCTCGTTTAAAAAAATATTTCATTTTTAATTCCAGTGTATTAACAATGATCTGGACGATATAAAAGCTACCTTAAAAGGATCTTAACAATAATAAAACCAATAGCTATACTCGTATGTAGGCAAAATCCAAAAAATAGAACAACTAAATCCTAAACATTGTTTCGTTTAAATGCTCCAACAAAAAGGTAGGATAAAACAAAGAGTACTGAAAAAAAATCGTCGATGGTCAATATTTATTTATCAAGATATTTGCGTGCTGTTTGTATATTCAACGCTGTAGGCAACGTGCAATATCGAGGAAATGTTTTGTCCCAAACAACGACTTTTTTATCATTTAAAAACACAAGCTGGTACACAAGATTTTGTCTGCGTAGTATTAATACTAACGCACAGATTTAACAAATATAATATGATGTATGATATTTAGGAGTCTATCGGTCATTCCACTCCCTTAGATATAGATACAGAGACAGACAGACAAAGACAGACACGGGACGTCGACGCAGACGCAGATCCAGATGCGGACCCTGATGCAGACACAGACGCCGATATAGACGCAGACCAAGAGACAGGTGAAGATACAGACACCAAATCAAATCAATAATCAAAATATCCTTATTCAAGTAGGCCTAATACAGCACCTTTGAATCTTTAAATATATTTTTTTCCACGCACAAATTCTAATGTACATCTGATGATGATATTAAAGAACGATTTAAAATCTAAAGGTACCGGGGTTCCTTTAGATTTTAAGTCGTTCTTTAATTAGATTCTTAGATTTTATCATTTAAATATAAATTACACCAATTCGTTTACTTCCACACGTTTCTATATATCTATAATATAATATGACTTTTCAATCAGCTTTCTTTTAACAAAGACTGAATTTATGAAGCGATATTTCTAGAACTATTTCTGAGAGTTTGTTATAGGAGCATATACAGTTACCCTTAATTGAGTTGTTTATTTTTTGCACCCTACTGGAATTTATAATAAGTTTATTTTTATTTTATATTTTATGAAAAGTAGTATATTAAATTATTAAACGATAAATGGCTAATTAAAATACCACATGTTATTTGTAAATATTAAAACTGACTAAACTTCAAACGAATTAGTATAATAAACGCTACACATCTCGCGTTTCATCCGTAAAAATTATACCCTCATGCGCCTAAAGAAGTTTCACTTCAAAAATAGATACAGACATAGATTACTTGATCTCTCTTAATATATTACAACATTCTTTTACTTCAGAACCTCTTCAGAACGATTTTAAGTATTTTTTGTATTTGTAATAATCTTAGAAGGTT
Organism: Elymnias hypermnestra; assembly: GCA_015832385.1. Taxonomy (NCBI): domain Eukaryota; kingdom Metazoa; phylum Arthropoda; class Insecta; order Lepidoptera; family Nymphalidae; genus Elymnias; species Elymnias hypermnestra. The sequence continues at coordinate 4,046,279 of JACTOM010000933.1, forward strand.
TGAAAATAATTCCAAGTCGATTACGAATAGTTTTGAATAGCACATCGTTAGGTATTTTAAAGTCCATGACGAACATAAGTAAAAACAATGTTTGTGATACATTTTCAACGCTTGATTAAAATAGCTTCATGTACATAATATATACAGACTCAACTAAATGTGACATTTAATTTAACGTCTAAAATATTGAGATAAAGTAAATATGCAAAAACTGATCTAGACATAGATTTTCTTTCACGTTATTTATACGTCCCATAAAGCTTATATCAAAGTGGATATTACGTAAAAACAAGGGCTACGCACCTTTTTGCCCGCATCTTTTCACCTAACCTAAATCAGATGACCCGGAGGAAATTGAGCAGCTTTAAGGACTACGTCAGCTTTGTATTTTAAGATAACGATACCTAAATTTCTAATATAAACCACCTTTAAAAATATGATTAATTCATTTTACCTTAAGTCATTTTTCCAATGGTAAATTTTTAATAACTATAGATCTGCGTAGGTTATCAACTTATTAAGATTCTTTTTTTTATGGCTGACAGTTTAGCGCTTGACTGTGCTCTCACCTGATGGTAAGTGATGATACAGTCTTAGATGGAAGTGCGCTAATCTGGTAAGAGGCGACATACCCCTTACGGTTTCTAGGTGACTAGGAAATTAGAAAATACGATTTCCTAAAGTCGTCCTACCGGGTATCAAACCTCTGCTAGCAAGGCAAGTACTTGCACCACTTCGCCAGTGAGGCAGTCAGATTCAGGGTTATATTGTTGTTTTATCTCTTTTATTGTAATATTACTAACCTAAACTACCGCACTAACTCCTCCATACTCAGAGAACTTAAGATAAAACAGAGACTGTCATCGCTTGTTCAACTGCGAATCCTTAAGTTCCTTGGCCATATTGCCAGGAAGGAAGCAATCATCGAACATCTGGTGGTTCAAAGCCGTGTAAAAGGGAGGCGGTCGCGTGGTCGGTCCCCAACGAGATGGACAGATTCAATAAAAGCCGCGACTCAGCTTTCTATATCAGAATGTTTTCGCAGTGCCGTTGGAGGATTATCGCGAAACATGCATTAGAGCGTAACTGATAACCACAACTACTCTGCCAAGAGTGAACGAATAAGAATAAGAAGATTGTAATATTAAAAACTAGCAATGGCTCGACGTTTCCCCCGTGTAGATACCGATCTCGTAGCAGTGGAAAGTCTACTAAGTCAGACTATAAGATTTATTTTTATTAACAAAAGTTTGATTTCACTTACATTTTAATTACATTCTTTGAGATTATAAGATACACAACTATATTCATAATCTATTCAATATACAGATTTTACTTTACAACGAATATATATTTAACTAATACATTTTGAAATTCGTAACGTCGTTTACGTAGAATGTCTGACATTAGTAAATTTGGAAATACTAAGTTAAATACTAAGGTAAAGGTAAGGAAAAACTTTTTAAGGCTGTCCAGAAATTTTTAGCTAGATAAATTGTTCAAAATAGAAACAACAATCCAAAATGCAAAATTTTGCAATTTATGACACGCTGGAGTTTGACTCGGAATACATTATTTGCTATTATATTTATAATAATAAGTTTATTCAAAGGCAATTACACCCAGTAAAATTTTACAATAAAATAAAATCAAATTAATAAAGTAAACTAAAAATTAAAATCCTTAGTATAACATTTAAAAATTTAAAATTAACATTTAAAAGCAGGGAAGAAATACGCGACAATTACTTTTTATTTCTGTTTTTATGAACAGATAGCCAATAAGCACATATAGGGTTAGCTGTATCGTGACAAACCGTTTCCAGAATACTATTACGTGTTGCTCTAATTCTCTCACAGAAGGAAGCTACACGTATCCTGATAACGGCATAAAAGTCAGGCACCCCCGCTTCGGCAAACATCAGGTCTCTATCAGGTCATTTATATAGATATTAAAAAATTTAAGATTCTTAAATTTATAACATAGATTCGTTCAGTATGACTAGCAATTACAGGTGTATACAGCACTATTGAATATAAAATTAAATTAAGTGTGATATAAACAAAAAGAAAAAGAGAAATTAGAACATGCAAATAAAATAAGGCAATGGTTAACAAAAATAAATGTAACTTAGTCTAAAACTAATCTAAATACGGAGAATATTTGTAATAATTTCGACAAATTTTAAATAATCGTCACTACCGAGAATGTCAATATCGCCTTTACGTGAGACTATGTTGTAAGTTTCCATGAGTCTATTCAAAGGAGCATATCTTCCAACATTGGTCCTAGAGTAATTTAAATTAAATGTTTTTACATGGTTCCTAGGGACAGCTTTTGGAACATTAATGTTAATTTTCTCATGAATACCTGAACAGTTAATATGACCGTGTAAAATCTTATAAAGTGTTTTTACATCATAATTTCGTTATATCATTTGAATGGAACGTGCGATTACTTTATGTAATCGTTTAAAAAGTATTTTACAGGTATTGAAACATGCAATAGGATAAGGATTAATACAGAGGTATGAGTGATACAGTTTGTTTAATGTCGGCATTGTTATCAATTGTCAGAATAAAAAAAAAGTAGTTATAGTGACATAACAAAAAAGTCTACCATACATCCAACTAGTGTAGTTGGATGTATGGTAGACTTTTTTGTATATATTAATACCTTCAATAATGATAATACCTTCAATAATAGAACAAAAACATGTTCTATCTTCAATAATTTCCGGAGCGCATGCGATTACAGATTTTTTTAATTCGCACCTTGCGTTTCATTAATTAATTTTTATTAGGGATCCATTTTCTTGTTCAGAAAGAAGTATATGTCGCTCAGTGTAAATACAGATATCTAATGATGAAAAAAATTTGACATCGGTCTAGTAGTTTTTGTATGAAATCGTAACAAATATACATACAAATATTATAAAACACAAATGTTTTATAATATTTGCCTTCTTTATATATATATATATATATATATATATATATATAAGCCAAAAGCGTACATTTATGAATTAAAAAACGTATAAATAATCTATTATCTGTGTTAATTTGCCTGAACAATGGCAAACACTAAATTTTATCTCAAGCAATATGTTAAATATTGTTTAACAGGCTCTCCTTTGTCCTTTACTACATTAATAAAGTTATATATAAAATGCAATTTTACTTTATAACCTTGTCATCTAGACAACAGCGTTTCATCCATATTCCAGTTAATTACTTTAGTTTCCTTTTCAATTTGTCAACTACGGTCTAAGTGTGTAATAAAATATGAATGAACTAGGTTATATTACCGCTGACGTTGTCTGTTCTAATATAAACTTCAAACTTACTACTTTTACTAAGGTCTTACTCGCATCTGCTACACAGATAAGTAGCACCTATTAACTTTCCACTACTAAAAAAACCCATAAATAATAGGTGAGATAAAAGGTTTTTAGAGCGTTTGACCACCACGCTGCTCTACTGCGATTTGGCAGGCTATACATATCCCGTTATCCTATTTAAATAACAAAAGTGGTACATAAATTATATAAAAGAGACAGTGGTGCTTGTTCAGAACTTGAACCAGCAACTCTAAATCAGAATTCTCGTGCCCCACTACCATATAAAATAAAGTTAAAGAATATTATATAAAAGATCTTCGTAAAGATGTTTAAGTGAAATGTTAAGTGATTTGGATGAGAAAGGCTTCGTTAACAATTGAATATGCATTAAAGTTAGCATTTGAATGTGTTTTTTTTGCTGATAGATTAGCGCTTGACTGTGATCTCTTTTGATGGTAAATGATTAGCAGTCCAGATTCAGACAAATTAGAAAATACAATTTTCTGAATTCGTCCTATCGGGTATCGAACCCGGGACTTCTACTAGCAAAGCGAATACTCGCACCACTGCGCCGGCGATGCCGTCAAAACTTGATGGGGTGGTAAATGACGATACAGTCTAAAATAGAAGGGCTCTAACCTGGAAATAAGTAATTTACCTCTTAATCGACTACTCACTAAAATTGAGAAATGTATGTTTAGATGGTTTAGGGACGTAGTGAGAATGAATGAAAGGAGACTGACAAAAAGGACTTATGAGTCAAGAGTGAATAGGAAAGTTGAAAGGGGAAGACCAAGGCGAACGTTCCTGGACCAAATCTAGGATATTTTAAATAAGGGCCAGGTCAAGAGTACTAAGGTCTAATCCGGCGAACGACCTATGAAAGGTTTAAGGAGAATGAAAGTAGCAAAGGAGATATGCAAGGATTGTGGCAAGTGGGATGTGGTATCTGCCTACCCCTATGGGAATGAGGCGTGATGCTATGTATGTATGTACTATACATAAATAAGTAAATCTCTTGCTCGGCAGCCCATCTTTACTGTAAAATACATTGGACACAACGGATTTCTCCCTCCAGTCTAAATATAAAATACAAATTTCTAAGTTTCCCTTGCGGGCATCGAACCCAGAACTTCTGCTAACGAATCCAGTACTGGCAACATTACCTTAGCGAGGACGTCAAAGTAACAGATAATCCAGTTTGCATTTTTTTATTACTTACAGGTTAGCGCTTGACTGTGATCTCACCTGGTGGTAAATTATGATACAGTCTAAGATGACAGCGCGCTAATCTGTTAAGAGGCTATTTACCTTTTAGGGTATCTACACAGCATCGTACAAGAATACAAATTTCTATGCTTGGTGGCACGTCTTTGGTGGTAGGGAAGTAACCATCCGCGGCCGAAGCTTCCACCAATCTAGGCTCAGACAAATTCGAAACTGCAATTTTTCCTAAATTCACCCTACCGGGGCTCAAACCCGGGGTCTCTGATAGCAAAGCGAACACTGACTACGCCAATGAGGCTATGAAAAACAAAGAGGCTAGTTGGCCTGTTTGTTTTTAAAAGATAAATCGTTATTACTTAGTTCACTTTATATTGAACGTTAAATACTATACGTATACAATTAATTAGGCGTGTTATTCAAAATCACGAAATTATAATTTCAATGGGGTAATTAAACTCGAAACCTAAATTAGTGGTAAAATAGATAAAGCCTTGCTACGTGAAACTGCATAACATATGAGGTTAATGTACAAATTGTGTGTTAATTTCGGTATTTTATTGTGTGACTGATACGTTTTTGAATTAAAAAGAACAAAAGCAATAACTCTAACAAGGTAAGGCTATTAATTGTAAATTAAACTTAAAAGAAAATATGTTTTTTGTTGATTTTTGATAGAGATCAAAGACAAAGGCATTTACGAATTTTAGACATTTTGACGTTTTTGTAAACTCAATGATTACAGCAACCCGTTTATCTTTTTCTTTTTGTTTATTAAGGAACACCAACAGCAAATACATTAAACGACTATAAACTAGTGTTAGTAATAATGATACATTCTAATATATGACCCTTTTATAGGCGTACACAGCTTTCAAGAATGTGTTTGTTAGATAAATCAAAAAATAGAATCAGAAGGTTCACTAATTTACGATGATTTACGACGATTATCGATATTAAAACATGATGCTTAAAAAACATATAATTAGTAAAAAAGATAGAAAAGTAATAAATATTTTATATTTAAAACACAGTCTTAATTAATTTTATGCTTGACTTTTTCGTAAGGACCTTTAGTTATTAGTCGTCAGCAAATGCATTTACAAATCATATACCTTACTATTTACTACTTACATTTATTTTAAGTTGTCCCAGCTAATATAGAAATAAAAATGAAATATAAAACAAAGCAATTTAACAAATATAAAGTTTACTCCTTAAGCATCTGTGCCCTCTATAAACCTCCGGCCATTTGAAAGAGATCTCAGATAAGTTAAAAATGTATAAAGGAACTAAAACTAGAGACAGTTCGCTATATTTAATTGGTAAAATCTACAAACAGCTAAATGTTTTCTTGAAGAACATTTTGCCTTTTAATTATTTAAAGCAATTTTCAGTAACTCAAAACAGTTCTATTGTGTGCTCTTCAAAAATACGACTGAATTTAAAAGAGTTTGTTTAAAGTAAAATAAAAGACCTGTTATTTTCTATTCCCACACTTCTCTGCACGCTTATACACAAACTATGTTTTAACCACTGTGTATGTTATATGTGTCATACACAGTAATTATTACAGAAAAGTGTGATGCCGAAAAAAGGAACACCGCTCAGCTGTTGTTGGGGATCAACCCAACGCTGGTTTTCAGCGGCGACCCGAGACGAACACAACACAAAACATTAAAACTATAGTAGAAATAAACAAATTAGAATTAAAATTTCGAAACATCAGTGACAACTTGACCATCTATTCGCCATTCTCATGACTGTTTATATTTATGTATATAAGAGCTTAAGGCGATGTAATTTCTCGGAGAACCTATCGGAGATGTAGCATAGACAGTCGTAGGCAACAGCAAGTAGTCATATATAAATATTGTCAGTCTTGCAATTAGATATTGTTATTATATATTCATTTTTAAAATACCTTTTACTAGTTAGGTCGTTGTCATATTAGACAGACAGACTGCCTCATTGGTCTAGTGGTTAGCATGTTCGACTACAAACATGGATTCCTGGGTTCGAGGCCACTTCAAAAATCGATATTGAGTTTTCTATTAAGATTTCTCAATATTTGTCCGAAGTTAGGAAGTTGGCGGTGTGATCCACCCCCGTGCCTCGGAGGTGGATCACATCACCGTCAGTCCTGCGCCTGATCTCTCTCCAGTCGTGACGAATTCCCGGATTAAAAGAGTGAAGGAATAGAGATTGCACTTGAGTACTATGCCTGCCAATTCGCAGTTGAGTAGCGTGGTGTCTCATTCTTAGTCAATATCCACAAAGAAAACTACACAGCTTAAAAATGTTTTCGTTTTTTTTTGCGAAAATCGTGGGGCATCAATCATCATAAGCGATTTAATAAAGACCCATGAAGCCGTAAAATCTCCTTTATATTCCCGTACATGATCCTAATGAAACCCAAATATTATACATCGTTTTAATTATGCATGCACTTGTATAATTATAAACGTTAATGTCATGAACAATAATGTTCGCATCAAATAACTAATATCTCAAATTTTAATTTAGCAATGACACAAACACAATCGACTGTAACAAGGTCATTAAAATTCTATTTAAAATGAGGTAATTTAATAGGAACAGCACACAGGTGTCATATTTGCTAATCCCATTATTTCGCCATCGCGTTTTCATGAATAATTCAATTAGCTAACAATTTGCTATTCGTCGCACACTTCGATTAGGGTGAGTACAGACGGTATTACAGTTTTTTATACTTCGTAAAAAAAGTATCTATATTTTTTAATTTACATATCCTCCTCCTCTGGTCATCGCTCACTGCTGCTGTGATGTTCCCGACCAAGCAGGCTGTCCCATCTTTGCCGATCGGTAGCGATGTGGATGATTTGACTGCCTTTGGTATCCAGCTGTTCTGCAACCTGATCGGATCATTGCTTCGGACTTCGGCCTCTGGGTCTTTTACCTTCCATCTTTACGGTTAATATGAGTTTCTCTAGGTTATCTCTCGGCCTTCGCGCAATATGTCCAAAGATCTGTAGTATGCGCTTTAGACATATCGCGGAAAGCTTTTGGGTTACCTTTAGCTCTTCTAAGATGGAAACATTCGTCCTGTGTGTAATCCAGGGGTTCCGCAACATTCGCCGCCAGCACCACATTTCAAGAGCGTCTACCCGCCGTCTATCAGTCGCTTGGAGTGTCCAAGCTTCTGAGCCGTAGCCATATAAAAATCGAGAAGACCAGAGTCCCGACAATGTAAATTTTTGTCCTTTTTAATATGTTCCGGTTCTTCCAAATTTTTTCTAGCTAGCTTATTACGGACTTCGCCGTGCCTATGCGTATATTGTTGTTATTACACCCCGATATTGTTGAACCCAGGTATATAAATTTATCAACCATGTCGTATCCGGTCAGCATATGTACACTATGTGATGAATCGGATCTATCCACGATGATGATTTGATGAAGAATGAATTTACATATAAAAGCAACAAAATTCAACATTATCTATTACCAACTATTTCCGACTGTGTAGTTCTCGAACCGATTCTTAGTAAAAGACTACGTCGCGAAAAGAATATTCATTTATTTATTAAAGTAAATTCCAACAAGCAGTACAGTTACACAAACATAGAAGGTTCGAGATTAATAAAAGTCATGTTACCTACTCTATAACAGGTGATCAACAATTACATATTTAAAAGAAATAAGTCAACATTATATTAATAATAACTAATAAAACTAGCTTGATAAAGTATTTAAACTTAATGTATGTAATTATAAAAAACATTAGTCAATATAAATAACTTATTATGTAGTTATAGTAAATACATACATTTTTATAATTAACATACAATATTTTTCTGTAAATTTTTTTTAAACAACAAATGTCATTAGACTGCCTCATTTGTCTAGTGGCCAGCATCTTCCACTACAGACATGAGGTCCAGGCTTCTAGTCTCGTGTTGGACCAATTCGAAGTCGACATTGAGTCTTCTATTAAGATTTTCACAATATTTTGCCGAACTTGGGAAACATTTGGCGGTGTGATCCACCCCCATGCCTCGGAGGGGACGTTAAGCCGTCGGTCCTGAGCATGATCTCTCTCCGGTCTTGGTGGAGTGCCGTCACTTCAGACTTTGAGAGAGAAGAAATAGGGAGTACACTTGTGTACTATAACTGCCAATCCGCAGTGGAGCAACGTGGTGGGTCTATGCTCTAAAAACTCTCTCACATATGAGTGAGGAGGCTTGTGCCCAGCAGTGGGACGCTACTGGGCTGCTGTTAACCTTTTTAAATTTCTTTAATATCAGTTATGTTTAAGGATGCAATGGTTTTTTCTTAAAATCCTTTAGCTTTTTATTAAAATGTCGAGATCCAAGTCTAGTCTAGTGCTATTGTCATTATATATTCTATTTTTATTGTTCAAGACAGTTGCATCTTTGTACATACTATTATAAATAAAAATTAATCTATATGATGAATTAGAAAACAATTAGATGAATAATTTTGGAGATTTCAAGATGAGACTGTGAATGGTCGTATTTGGCAATTGTTCATTTCCCCTTTTTAAAATTTCCATCCATCATTTCCCGTAAGTAAATTTGTGTTATGTATAGCTGGCTAACCCTTTTGGCTATAACTGACAGAGCCAGCACCCAGTCGTGGGACATTAATGGACTGCTACTTATAATACCTTTTTACTAACTTTTAATCCAGGAGGTTGTACGATATTTCAGGCTAAATTGAATTATAAACAATAATTAAACAGGCATTATTTTATATAAACTTAAAAATGCCTGCTCGAAATTCGATCGCTGTTCGCCCGAACTGTGTTTATGTCTTAAAGCAAAGCCTTAGTGTTCTCTTCTCCTAATACTGATTAGTATACTAAAAATCAGAGACTAGAATATTACTACATGTAACAATAGAATGTCATTTATTTCGTAGATGATTTCGTATTTTGACTGTTATGTAACAAAACAGTCAAAAGAAGTTATGACGTAATAAAAAGAAAGAATGAAAAGAGTTAGTAAAAATTAACAACAATAAAAATAGCAGTTAATAAATACAAAATAAATTAATATGCATTTAAAAACATTAGACACTAAGAAAATGCTGCCTTTAATATGGAAATAAATAAAATAAATATAAAATGATAATGTGAATCGATCAATACGAAAAAGTTAAAATAGATTGAAAAAATATAATAATTAATGGTATAAATAGTTTAATGACAATAAAAACAAAAAGTTGTCTATTTATTATTATTACTATCGATCGTTTCTTAAATGGAAAATCATTTAAAATTTTACTATAATTTGAAAAATTAAAAAAAATGGGATTCTTTTTTGTTTACATTTCAATTCGATCTTTCTGAAAAAAATAATTATATATATATCGCGTGTTACAGCGTAGAAGGAGAGCACAGCACACCATGCTCTCCTTCTGCGGGGATGTCATGACGCGGGAGGAGATGGCGAAACGATTGATGGAAGCGGACGTGACCACTTCGACCGTTTGCAGGAGAAGGCGAGAAGCCCACGATCGGTGTCTCCCTCCTTAATGGTGACCTTTGGATAACGGATGCTTGGTCCGTTTCCCAACAAAGAGAGGACCCGCGAAGCAAGCCACCTTTGGAATAAGTTTTGGTCACTGACCGAGTTGGGCCTAAACGGGCATATCGCTAGCGAGGGTTAGGATTGCGAATGTCTGTCAGTCGCGTTCTCGTGACCCCGTTTCCGAGTGATGTAGGAGCACCGCTGGGTTTTAGCCAGTATGAGTCCGGCATAACCTGGAACATCCTCCCAAGTATTCCAGGTATCCACGAGGATATCCCAGCGTTACAAAAAAACTCTGTAAATGTATGTAATGTTTTTCAAAGTAAATATTAAAGGTACACTATTATGAGTTAATATTATTTAAATGATGGATTCAACATGAATTTCATTTTAATAATTGATTGCGAATAAACGTTATGAACTAAGCCTACATTTGAATATGTAATAACCCTAATCTATTGACATTAAAATTGACATTGGGAGTTGTTTGCTTATCAAGTTATACAGTAGGTTCTTGTATTCAAATTGTTACTTATGTTAACGACTTTTTTATCACAAGGGCATGAATATTACGAAAGCTGTTAATGATATAGTAGGAAGTCTGCCAAACCTCAATGGAGCAACGTCGTTGCTCTCTCCTATGAGCGAGAAGATCTGTACCCAGTAGTGGGATGAAATGGGTTGCTTGTACCTTTATACTGAAGAATTAGAATAAAGTATATATTTTATCTTATTAAAAACTCATATTGACCGGCAATTCGGCATTGAATTTTCCTACAGCTCTCCTGTGACATTAGTTTCCTTTTTTTTATTTATGTCACCACTTTGAGGCAGTTATTTATATATATATATATATAAGGGATATCCAGGTATCTATTGACACATCGCGATATCTCTGGAATCATAGGGCGTAGAGACTGTTGCAGGAGACTGGGAGGAAGTTGCAGGAATGTTAAATAATTGAACTCAAATTTTCACATTAAAAATAATTCAAATTTCACATTAAGAAACTATATCTTTATGAAATGTAAAAGTTGGTCTGAATTTTTTTGACATTATGGAAACTATCAAAAGTAAATTTTAGGAAATTCCACCATCAAAGGGCAGTGCGGGTATGTTTCTTATTTGTAAAACAATTTGCCTAAATTAATGAAAATGCTATTAAAAAAATCATTCCACGCAAACAAAGTCGTGGGTTCAGCTAGTACGTATATAAAGGAAGATTATAGTCTCATTATTATTAACACTAGAAGATTGTAAATAATTGATTTAAACTTTATGAATTGAAGATTCCAGAACGGTTGTATACAGCGATACTTCCTATACTTCGTGTGAGTCATCTGGCTTAACTATAAAAAAATATAAATGCTACGTAAAAGAGACGCGATGTGGCGACACTTCGCCATGGCTTGCGTCGATCTCAAGCGCCGCTGTGGGCTTTTCACATCCAAAGTCCAATTAACGATTGACATACTATACAGAGCTCTGTACAAGCGTGAAATTTCTACTTAGTAACGCGTACTTCTATCAACATTTTTTTCCATCCAATTGGTTATCTGTTAAGCGTCGTATCATATAATCCTCCCGTTTATTTAAGCCTCTAGAGAAAAAACCCTAAACGCCGGCGAACTCAATGATAAATTTGCGATGGAACCTTTATAATCGCGTTGCAGACATAACGAAATTATATATATTAACGACATACATTTTGTTCTGGTAATTTCTACAGAGTAATATAAAAACATTTGTCGTTGGGATACCGACATCAACAAAGGGTACTTTATGAGCTTTTATTTAACTTTGTGGAATTCGATGTCGGCCTTATTGTGTGTGCTTATGTTTATTGAGAGTTTTTATCCTACATATTTAAACACGTAAAACATAGTGGTAGTAACATTTAACGTTTAATAAAACGCCGTATGCTTTTCACCAATATCTTTTTAACAGTATATTTGGGGAATTCTCGCTTCGCTAGTTCCAGGTTCTATCTCTGGGTGGTCAAGTTTATGAAAATATATTTTCTACTCTGTAGCACTGGTGAGGTATCGGCTTTGAACTTTATTAATGAGTTTCTGTACCTTATCCCAGGTCTTTATAATAGACAGACAAACAAATACTTGTACTATTAAGTTCCCTTCTAATTTACTTAAACTTGCTGAAATATTATAAACTAATTTTATTATTTTTTATACACTTTATTGCACTTTAAAAGTAAACGTGAGTTAAAGAAAAGCTTATTTTTGCTATAATATTTTCTTATGTATGAATTAGAATCGGCAAAATCAAAAACACATGTTTAGCACACATTTGGTTAAAATAATTTTGTTTTAAACATAACACAAGGCATTATACTCATTTTATAAAGTAATGTGTAATACATATATGTATATATATAAAAAACAAAAATAATTTCTACGATTGGGAGTTTTTTTTATCACGCTGGGAAGTGCCTTTATGCACACCGTTCAGACAAAATCTAAACGGGAATGTGAGACTCGCTAGTATTAATCCAGAATACCCACTAATGCCCCGCGATACCCACCCTATTCTTTAGTGGAGCACGAGACGATCGGTAGCAGTCGCAGTGACGCAGTCTACCCTGGTACTCCAGAAGACTCCCGCAGAGAAACTTAGGAAGGAGGCGGAGGGCCGCAAATCTACGTCCTCTACTTCTCGTGTGCCTACTTTAGCATACTAACAGTTTCGCAGAAGTAAGCCACTGCCCTTACTCTCTTTCACTAGTGAGCATTGCACTCACTATACCATCCAAGAAAAGGTCCCCTCCGACCAACGACGTAAAAAGATGCCACTGGGGTCCCCACGCCAGGCATTCTACCAGAGTGTGCTGCACCAAACCAATAGATGCATCACACTCGTGGCAGGAGAATTTTTCCTCTCGGCGAACAATCTAATGCAGGTACTTGCTGAAACAATATTTTCGGTCAGCACCTGCACCAGCCTGTAAGAAAGAGATCCGTGCCCCCTAGACAACCAATTCTTTAGGTGGGGACGGATCACCTCCACCGTAACCAGACCCACCATTAGAGACCCTAGGTCCTCATGCCACCTTTGAATCAGTTCTCTCTCTGCTATAGACCTAATCGTCCGAACCACCTCAGCATCAGTTGGTGCCCTTTCAATACTTGGAGCCGCAATTCCCGAGGTTATTTGCCTGAAGAGATGCCGCCGTCCACGAAACTGTACGGTATCCCCGTATTACCCTGACCGCTATTTTTTTCTTGAGCTCTAGGTAGGACGGATTTGTTTACAGCGGTCAGAGAATCAACCGTGAGCTACGATCGGAGTACCTCAACCGTCATATTATTTTGTAAGAAATAAGGTTTGTGAACTCAAACCAATCAACGCAATTTATATATCAGTTTAATATTTCTTAAATACTGACATATATTTTTAAGGGCTTTGATATAAACTTATGTCCTCAAAACTGATGTTATTAGAAAGTTAATATTTAAAACTTTCAATTTAATAACTGTATTCGTAATGTAAACGGTTATTAAGAATACATTTTCCATATTATCACATGATCAGGAAATACAAAGATAACACAGCAGAGAATAGCTAGTCATTTCCAAATGTTATAAAGAAAAAAGGTCCAACAATGAAGTACATAAGGGACACTCATTTTTGTTTCTAATCCCGTCGGCTCACGATAATTCTTGGTCTACATTTTTAAAAGCCTCGATTTTCGAAAAGAGGCAAATTACTTACAGGCTGTTAAGGTGGCTTTATGCTAATTTTATTACTCACGTTCACGCCTACGTGGGTTACAATGTTGATCGGCTTTTGGAAGATAAAGGTATAAGCGTTAACCCATTTATCCATTTGTTTGTTGTCTTAGCTAATGGATTTAACAGAATCCTTTATTTATGATCGCTCGAGGGACTTTTTAACAGCAAGTTATTCTAAACACCACGTACAAGCTTCATTATAAAACATAATTAAAGTTTGAAATAGGTCTAAGCTTACAAATAATGTCGAATCTCGCGATAATAAAGTATTTTATATTTAATGTATGAATAAATTATAATCTCTTCGGTCTAGCGGTCAGCTTATTGGGTTACAGATAAAGTCCTGGGTCGGTCTAATTTTAAAATGTTATTTAATTTTCCTTAGCATTTAAAATTAAAGTAGACATTTTTTTCTACAATTTAGGTACTTTCATTCGTTTTGTAGAATAGTCTGGGTGTACGAGATTGATTTCTTTATTGAACACCACGCTAAAAATAGATGTACGAGTACAATTACTAAGTATTAGGTACTTTTAGTGTGAAATTGTGTGGTCTTATCGCTCATTAGCGAATACGTAAAGACGACCCTTTTTTTGTCGCTGGGAAATGCTATTTACGCACTAACCCTGACCGATGACTTGTCAGGAGTGTAGGACTCGGCAATGGAAGGTCTCGCAATACCCACTAAAACCCAGCGGAACTCTCTTCATCCATTAGTGAGGCACCAGGTGTTCAGCTTTCGCATTCTGCTCCGGTGTCCCGGATGAGTCGAACCGAGGGTTGACGAAAGCGTGAGATGCGCACATATGCGCCGCCTTATATTCCACCTCCTTCTGCGATGAGGGGGAACATCCACTGCTCTCTCTCTCTCTCTCTCTCTCGTGGGCTTTTTTCAGGGAGACTACCGTCTCGGAAAAAAAGGCCACTTCCGCCCACCATCTCTCACTGGAGAGCTTCGCGCCTACAATGCTTCTCAACGAGAGGTCGCCGCCGATCAACGCCAGGATACTCTACGGTAGCCTCGTATTGCCCTGACCGCTATTACCCTTTGCGCTTTACGCCCAGAAGACCCTGACTTTAAGGAAACCGTAAAAGAAAGTAAAAATATATTTATAATTTAGGAGTAACTAACAGTAATACATAAAAACATTAATTTAGTTAGATTTTAAATAGTAATAAACACTCGTGAAATCGATGCATCGGCATCATTACAGGTCATTCGGTATACATATGATTACGGTCTCATCACGATATTAGTCGCCCGATTATTCGGTATATATATTCCTTACGTGACGTAGATTCTTATCTACAAAGGGTTTCCAGGAAATCCCACGGGATTAGGGTACATAAGCGAAAAACGATCATTTACTCCGATATCTCCAGAACTATCTACCTGAATGAAACACACAATCCTTTGGCGACGTAGACTTTTACTACGAACATACGTGCATATTACGGGCACAGCCAGTTTATTTGAAATGTAAAAAAAAGGAACTTCGCCTTTTTATACCTTCCTTGAATTAAATTAGGCACCCCTCTTATTGAAATTTTCTCGCCGTAGTGCCATCGAAGGTTTTGATGAAATACTTGACATGTAGGTCAATGAAACTGCGTCAGAAAAAAGGTTGAAGATTTACCATCACACTTTAGATGTAATGAAAATCTTAACGGTTGCTTATGAAGGGGATTGCATCACGAATGACACACTTAACAACTTATGGGACACTATAATGTATGGGGTGACCAGGGGGTGTAAAATAGGCCACGCTGATGTCGGCCAACATCCTTAAGCTTTATACACATGCATTACATCCTCAACGCATTTTATAAAGTGGCTATTTGTTATATGTATATTGCCATCATGCAGATCCGAGTTCGAGCCACAGTTTTAGACTAGAATGAATTTCTGATAACCTGCCAACTTGCAGTTTAGCAGCGTGGTGAGTATATGCTCTAAAACCCCTCTCTCCTATGACTGAGTAGGTCTATGCCCAGCAGTGGGGTATTAACAGCCTGCTACTTACTACGCACAAAATACTTAAGGATTTTTATTAATTGTTACATATATTTTAACGTTATTGTTTAACATAACGAATAAAATAATGTGCCTATATGATTTAGTTTATTGATAAGTTTATAAACACGTATTGCCTATCTTGTACCCACTACTTCTTAGAAACGTGATCACAATTGGCAATATTTTATTAGATAATGGAAAATCACATCTTCTACAAAATTTGGTAACCTGCAAATATGGTATGAGATTTGTGTTCACAATTTAGCGTTTGACTGTGACCATATTTGAATGACGATAAAATAATAAAAATAGCAACTGGTTGATGGCTGTGGCTTCATCTGCATAGAATTAGTACTTGTGTCATTAACTATGTAGCCCTATGTATATTGTAATATAGGTTAATATTGACATTTAATGTCAGTAAAAGCTATATTGAAGTCTGTCAGCGTTTAATGTAAAGTAGCAGCCCATTAACGTCCAACTGCTGGGCACAGGCCTCATCACTCGTATGAGAGAGGGTTTTAGAGCATAGGCCCACCACGCTGCTCCACTGCGGATTGGCAGGTGTACTATACACAAGTGCATTCTCTATTCCTTCACTCTCATAGTCCGATGGGACGGGTATCCGACACAACCGGACTCCGAGGCACGGGGGTGGATTATACCGCCAACTTCCCAACTTCGCACAAATATTGAGAAAATCTTAATAGAAAACTCAATATTGAATTGGCCCGACCCGGGACTCGCACCCAGGACCTAATGTCTGTAGTCGAACTACCACTAGACCAATGAGGCAGAGCATTTAATGTAGTTAGAGTGAGTATATACTATATGTATGTTTCCCCATTCAACATTTATTCGATTCGAAAGTAATATTCCAATAAATTGTAAGAAATAATTTGAATATTAAATTATTAGTGAATTTTTGAGTATTTTCTATTTCACTGGCTGGAAAAACTTTTAAACTGCCTACCAATATAAACTCGGAGAAATCTTTTTATTTTTTATGATTATTATTGAATAAGTTATAAGTCAAAAGATAGTTTACCTTTTATCGTTTCTATACATCGTATTTGTCGGTAGTGTGGCACATAACTACGACTAAACCTGGTGATAAATTTGTTAATTTGCCCTGCCGAGTTGAACCCAGTGCCTTTGCTACCCAATACTCGTACAATAAGGTCATCAAAAGTTATCATCATATTCGCAAAATATTATTTTCTTATTTAGGCTCGAATTGAACTTGTGACATCAGTTAAACAAGAACAAGATTTGCACAATTGCGCCAACGAAGCAATAAAACTCTGTAGACAATGGGATTGCACGGATTTAAATTTTTTTATTGTTAAACTTGAATCATAAAATATATTTTAGTATTCAAGAATCTAGAAATCATTCCTGCAATAATACTGAGTTGAAAGACCCAATCAGCCACTTTTCTCTGAAAGTTTCTTTCCGCTCAATATTGAAATAGAATTGTATAGATTCGTATTCGATTAAAAATATAATTGAATTCTTCATTCTATTAATATACTTTTACTTTCTTTAGTTTCGCCGTTTAAAAATGAAATAGTCTTACCACATATTAAAGTAATCTTGTGGCACCGTATTTTAGGCTACTAAACTCAGAAATTATTTCCCGGGCTAGGCATAGGTATATATAATAAGATACCAAAAACTTTTAAAAACATCTACTTTAATTGAAGAACTATTTCTATATATGTTGAATTCTTCCAACAACAATGATAAACTTTATCCAGTTTCATATTCATGGATATACTCCATTTATTTGAATATATAAAAAAGGCAGCTCATTAATGACCTACAGCTGAACACTGGCCTCCTCATTTATAGGAGAGGGGTTTAGAGCATAGACCTACCACGCTGCCGTAAATCATATAAAATAAACTATTGACAAAGTTACTACTGATATTATTTATAACTAACTTCTCGAGCCGATCGTAATTCCATTACCTACGGACCGAATGATATAAAAATAGCACGTTAAGTTACATTAAAATTATATTTATAGCAATTTATTACCGTTTTATACTTTATAAACCAAATCTTTATTACAATGCTCCAAAATTTACATACTTTAAAACTTTTGTAACATATTTTCAGTTTTATAACCTTGAATCATGTTACGAGTATATAGTATTTGTTTCTCTTATTCTATTAATTTGTATTACAAAACATTTCGCAAGATATATATAGCTTTTAAATCAATCATCCAACAGGCTATCATTACACAATTTCGATAAATAAATAATATATATCATGATAGTTTACCAAGCTATTTTCACGTGAAAAAATAACAGCTTTTTGGAACGAAAAGCTTCATCGAATGTCGCTTTGAACATTGTAAACATCACTCAATTCGTTGCTTTAAATAGGGTAATAGATTCTGGGAATTTTATTTCAAATATATTATTTACATTACAACACCTTCCTTTCTAGGTAAAGATTTTCGGATATAAAGCAAATCTATTCACAAGATGGCCCACGCAACTTCGCCCATTGACACTTAAATGTGGGAGGTAAAGTATGGTGCTATTTGATGTTTACGTTTAGACAGCGGATACTAAGTGATCCTTCGGTTTCAGAAAAACATGCAATAATTATATATAATATAAATTACTTATCTTTACTGTCTTAAAGACGAAACAATGCCACCGAAATGGCACAAAATGGACGAAAGCAACTGGATTCGAAGTTTTTCGGTATAAAAATGCTGAAAGCCATCATTTTAAACGTCATCTAGCATAAACTCCTTAAACTCTTTATATCGTAAGAAACCTTCGAAGCTTTTACGTAAGCTTCTTAGAGGGCAAAGAGGGCGCTTTATAACTTTTCCTAAATTAATTTTAACTAATCATTTGTAATAAAAAAAAACTGTTTTACCATCAAGTGTTATCCATACAAGTCTAAATGTGTTTGAACTTGATTGGATGAATAAAAAGTACTTTATTAACGGTTGAAAATTTGAAAAAGATAAAACGAAAGTATGAAGCTATAACTTGAGAACGACATTATCGATTTCATTCAACTTTTTTGAAACAGAAAGTATTATAAATAAAGTGGCGTAAATCTCGTCAACAAAACAAGCCTTATGCTCCAATACACTGCCATGTAGAGTTTCTATAATAGTTGTTAATTAACTCTGATCAAATTACCATTTAAAATAATATAGTATGAATTGAATTACGTACACATGAAATATATGACTGCTCAGTGGTGCAGCGCGTGAGTTTATTATAAGAAAAGTGGCAATATTTTTATCCATCGCTTTAAAAGAAACTTATGTCCTTACTTATTATTATTTAATATGTATTATGGAGCTTGTGATTGTGTCAATAATCACCACGCTTGGCAGGCAGAAG
The DNA here is from genome assembly GCA_015832385.1 of Elymnias hypermnestra. Lineage (NCBI taxonomy): Eukaryota > Metazoa > Arthropoda > Insecta > Lepidoptera > Nymphalidae > Elymnias > Elymnias hypermnestra. The sequence continues at coordinate 4,065,529 of JACTOM010000933.1, forward strand.
CCTCTGTCGCATTGGTCTAATGGTTACTATGTTCGACTACAGACATGAGTTCCTATCTTCCAGTCCCGGGTCGGGCCAATTCAAAAATTAATATTGAGTGTTCTATTAAGATTTCTCAATATTTGCTCGAAGTTGGGAACTTGGCGGTGTGATGCACCCCCGTATCTCGGAGAGCACGTTAAGCCGTCGGTCCTGCGCCTGATCTCTCTCCGGTAGTGTCGGTTTCCCGTCACATCTGACTATGAGAGTGAAGGAATAGGGAGTGCACTTGTGTACTAGGCCTGCCAATCCGCAGTGGAGCAGCGTGGTGGGTTTACGGTCTAAAAACCCTCGCTCCTCGGTTTGAGGAGGCCTGTGCCCAGCAGTGGAACGTTACTTACTTGGCAGGCAAGTTGGTGATTGTGTTGTGCTGACACTCTCTCAGCGATAACGCTGATGCCCGACATCGGTCTGTGACATTTACGTCAGCGAGGAATAGATATACCGCCATTTATCAGTATGGGAGTTGGATGGGAATGATTCGGTATGTGAGATAAGATGAGTTTTAGGGAGCATTAGGGATAGGGATAGGACATTACACCCGGGGTGGCTTACCCGCATGCTTAGTCAGTAACCGGACACATGCAAATAATTACTGACTATCAGAAAAAATCTCAATCATACACTGTATAGAGTAAAAATAATAAGTTCCCGAGTGGAATATTCACATTTTCCGCAATAAATTTTCTCTTTCTGAACTCGTTCTTAGAAAATATACTACAGGAATGAAATTGAACACTCCTATACCATTTTCATAAAAGTTTTGAGAGCTCGATTTTTAGACGAATGTCATGAGAACACCACGTTTAATATGAAATTTTATTCAGCAAACGCAGAAAGGTATGTCTGCATATTTTTTTATGACATAACCTATTCGTATAAAGTAATCTCATCACTTCTTTGATAGTTTTGTTTACTGAATGAGAGTTCATGACATACCTTTATTATATTATACCTAGCTGATGTTATGATCGCGCAATCTAAATCTCTAATAGATAAAAACTCTACCTATGTGCATTATAGACTTTGAAACTATCCAACCAATGTGTCTCAAGCCAGGTTTGTTTGAATGGCAATAATATGAATATGGTTTTAGGTCACTGAACTCTCTTATTCCTCTCCTCCTATTCTCCTTTGACAATGGAGATGGTTCATAAGTAGGGATTATCCGATATTGTGTGGGAATAAAAACAGCTAGCATACTATAGAAAAAATTGAGAAACAACAATTATTTCTATCCACTTTTCAGAAGTTCACGATTGTAAGTAAGTATCCTTTTGTAATATCCAAACAACACCATTTTATTTGCTTATTTTACTAATTCAATTCTCTCCATGTAATACATACATATTAAAATTTACTAATTGATTGTTAATTCCAATGGCTTCCCAATTAAGTAACGGAAATAAGTGAACATAGAGCAAAGATATCCGAATATTTATTTGCAAACTTATTTCAAAATAATATTTATTGTGTACGTCATATATGAAGATAATAAGAAAATAGATCAGAAATCAAACGTCATCCTTAAAAGGCGAGTTCTTCAATCAAAGAAACAGGAAAATATAAGTAAATCAAAAAAGAGGTCACTTCGCACTTTTACCGCAACATTTCATTTTGATGTACATGAAAATGATGAAGAGGCCATAAAACGGACACCAAAGCCATTAAAATGACCCAAAGGACGTTAGAATTTCTTTAATATCTCAACGATTACGATAAAATGTCTTCAGACCACTCTCTGAGATGAATGTCTATGCGATTTTCATCGTGCACAAATGAACATTCATTAAAGCAATTGGTCTAGATGTTTCTAAGATCGTTATTCTGTAATCTACCATAGAGCTATAATGGTAGAGATACTAATTCAATAGAAGTAACATCGTTTCCATTATCGGATCTTTATTGAAGTTGCTACGTGTGGAAGAATATCACAAAATTACACTAAGAAAGTAAAAATATTAGATTATTTTAGATTGTGGCCTACATTAGCATAAACACCACCGATAGACCAGATTATCTAGCCAAGAAGCAGCATTATATACTATACATTGCAAGCACGACAGCTAAAACAACAAAAATGTTTCCACCAGCCAATACCAGCCTATAAAATAAATAAGTCCTTAAAAATGTCAACAATTATGCAAATTCTTACGAGACAGACATGGTGAGTTCCCACATTATTTTTGTAAATTTAAAAATAGAAACAATCCAAAACGCAAATAACCGAAAATATATATCACTTAATAACAGAATGTCTAAGATTTACTAAAGAACAAACAAGTTCGAGTTAAGATCAATACCAGAAAAGAAAATATAACATAATAGATAAAAGATACGTGTTCATAATCGTGAAATAAATAACAAATTTAATACAATAAAAGCCCACGAATAAGCTCTGATTACCAGGTCAATGGTTAGTTTTTATTTATCATTTATCTTTTAGTATATTTAATCATATGTATTTTGCTTATACTTATTATTATCTTTATATATGTATGGTATGTACTTATTTTTATTGCGCCACTTGCTTTTTACTGACTTTTTATTTTCCTTTATCCAAAGGTTGTTATTTAAAAGATTGTTATTGCAATAAGACTATGCATGCTTTGGTTTATTATAAATTTTCATGTAATTTTGTTGTTTTTTTAAGTTTTTGGGGTGCAACAATATTTACGTATCGATCCGTTTAAACTGCAAGGTTTTTTGTGTAACGTTCGCCAACGTCACTTGTTTTTACTTCCGCTTTTCTTTTTATTACCTTCTATCCGGTTTAATCTTCGTGGACATCATATTGCTGTAATAAAAACAATCTTTTTAAACTTTATGATGGTGTTAAAACATTTTAATTTCTTGATCAAAAGCTTTTCTACCATCTGAAATAGCTACGATTTGGTAAAAATAACTATTCTATCTATTGAAACATTATAAAACTAAATTCCAGGAAGGAATTGTTTGATTGTTTGAACGCACTAATCTCAGAAACTGCTTGTCCAATTAAAAAAAAATCCGTGTTAGATATGAGAAAAGCTATGTCATCAGAAGCGGAGGACCAGTAAAAGTTTTTCAAAATCAGGGTTGTTTTGTTTCCTTTTGAAAGCTTTCGCTCCTTACGCTGCGTAAAGAATTACGGTTAAAATTTCATTAAAAACATGTACTCGTATCACAGAAAAAAAGTCCATGAGAGCCTTTTTCAATGTTATAACCTAACCAAGTTTGTTTCTTTTCTGGTTCTCTTATAAGGTTCAGATGGAGTTGCGCAGATAAAGATGTAAAGATGTAAAGATGATGTGTTTGTTTCATTTAACTTTACCTAAAAACTATTAACACAGAAGGTGATAATTTATAGCACAAAACATTGAAACTCATTCCGTTAATGAAGGGTATAGTTTTCATATTCTGAACCTGACCTATTTGCCCTTTACTTAATAAGCTACCCATGTCATGCGAAATATTAATGGACACTATATATTTTTGTTGTAATGCTGTGGGCGCTTTAGTTATTAGAAGAACTGTATTTCTACGCTAACGTATATGTATATTAAACGTGAAGATCAACTACTATGTATATATGCGTGGGCATATTAATAAACACTGGCTTAATACGCAGTAACTTTCCATTTAGGTCTCATTTAAGCTTCTTTATATAATTCATATACGTGTCTATTATAATTTAATAGAATTGTACTTACTTCAGTAAAATATAACAAAACTCAAGGAAGTTAAAAGATTTTCCTTATATGTGATATTATTATTATGCAGTTTTGTAATGTAGATATTAGGCTGTATTAAAATTCGTTAAAACAAGCAACAATGTATTACGAAGAGTTTAATATGTCTGAACCTGTCAAGACATGAATTGCTTTCGTATTTTGGAATACACTTTTAGAATAAAATGGGAGTAATTGATTAGAAACGTTACGTTTTAGAGTTTTTAGATTATAATAGATAGTTAACTAATAACAGACTCTGCTATGATTATAAGATATTTCATTTGTGTATTCCTAATGTTAGGGTCTTGCTTTTACGGGTAATCCTAGGTGATTGTGATAAATTCGTTAAATCGCATAATTCGTTATAGTAAGCCTACACTGTATGGAGACAATATTTTTTTAGTTGCTGGCAGGTTAGCCCTTGACTTCTCCCAGCGGCATCTATTGGCGTCGTTGGTCGGAGGGGACCTTTCGATGAAGGGTATAGTTGCCGCAATGCTCACTACCGAAAGGGAGTGGAAGGCAGTGGCCTTCTTCTGCGAATCTGTTACTTCGCTGAAGGAGGCATATGAGAGGCAGAGGAAGGGTTTAAGGACGTTATGAGGTAGGAGGCGTAGGTTTGCACTTCTCCTACCCTCTTCCTAAGTTTCTCAGCGAGAGTATTTTGCAGTACCAGGGTAGATTGCGTCTACAGATCCTCTGCTACTCCACTAACGGATAAGGAGGGTATCGCTGGGTTTTAGTGGGTATTCTGCTTTACTGTCAGAGAGTCCTACACTCCCGTCTAGATTTTATCTGAATGGGGTGCGTAAAGACATTTCCCAGTGTGAAAAAAAGCTTGACTTATACCACCAATACAGGTAAACGATGATATAGTCTCAGATGGGGGCGCCCTAATCAGGGAAGAAGTAACTTACCTCTTATGGTTTCTACAAAGCAACGTCCTGGAACTATGACCGACACTTCCCACCAGACCAGACTCAGACAAATTAGAAAATGCATTTCCCTAAATTTGTTTCACCGGGGATCAAACCCCGATCTCTGCTAGGGTAGTCTGTACTCGCAATATGATATATAGTTATCCGTACAAATGATAAACGTACTAAAAGATATTGTTAGATGTAATAAGAGACATCAGAACGTGTAATATGATATACCCAATTATTGTTTTATATTATCCTCATAACGAGATAAAATATTTTTTTGTCTTACATAATCTGGCGAAGAAAATCGGCTGTAATCACATCCTCATGAAACGGTTTGTAATAAAATCTGCAAATTACTGTGTCTGCAACGTAATGATTCATATACTAAATTGGTTTACCCGAAACGACCTATAAATTATTTAGGGAGATTTCTCCTTATAATTGATGACTATTTTTGATGTAGGTTACTAATGTATGTCAATTTAAGGTAATACTTTCATCATGGTATATAAGAAGATGGCACTTCAGGTCTACATTTAACCTGAACATAATAAGCTAGGAATATCGAAGTTTTCATTTCTTACTATTATTGAGCGAATTGCACCCTCTCTGTGGAACACACTTGACAATATAATTTTCAAAAGACAGAATTGACAACTTTTGAGGCAGTACTCTGTTATACAAAAATGTCAATATTAAAATTTGACAGGAACATTTCTAAATCTTTGCTGATGATGCATTGATTATTTCAAAAAACAATATTCAAACAAAGCATTACTGTCGTCTCCTTATCTAACTTAAACTAATAATGTTAGAAGTATAATTTTGATTTGTAATATTTCTAATGGTGTCAACATTATTTACCATAGAAAAGCTAGTGTTAGTGTCAAAAGACCAACAATATATTGAAGTATTTTGAATAACATTAGCTACTAATATAGCAATTTGTCGATTACATCTATGGGGCATATACAATGTATCATGAGCCAATCTTATATTATGTTTTATGACTAAATTTAGGTCTAAGAAACAAAATTTCTCTCTTTGACAGCGGCACAAATTGTACAGAGTCCTATTTAAATTATATATGTACTTATTTTGGCTGCTTGTATATGGAAAAGCACATAATATTAAATTACGTAAGGTTTTTAAACAAAACATGATGCTGTTTTGATATATAGATTAGTAACGCTCGGGCTTACCAAATGTAACGAACGAATGAAACGCAATATATTATTTCTTAAATTCTACCTATAAGTAAATTTTTCTAGCTGTACAATCGTTACGGCTGGAGCGCGTATTGTTTCTTAATTGAGGGATCAGCAGTATGCAAGCGAAAACTTACTATCCCTTGTCACACATTGATAGGAACATGAAAACAAAACTTACGATTGCCACACGCTGGTATATCCTCGGATACCTAGTATAGATAGTAAAGCCATTTAACATGAAACGATTTTAAAACGTAATTAATAATAAATGTGGAAGTAATTAAGTTGGAGTCAGTCCAAAAGAAGTTCAACTCACCTTGATCGCTTCGAATCATTTCCTAATTTACAATTGTATTCTTCAACTAGAAACCTCTGAAAACCTCTGAAAACGTTTCTCAGTAAATTAGATGATTTTATTTATTGTAGTAACCATCAACCATCTTTCAGTTAAAATTAGTCCAAGAGAAGTTTTGTGCAACTTGAGCGCTACAAATCATTTTCTAATCAATCTTTGTTCCACTACTTCTTACAATATTCTTCTACTTTTAACGTCTATGAAAGTTTTGCTGGTAGTTTTGAGTTTGAAGTAATATTCAATATTGGGGTTTGAAGTAATATTCAATATAAATCTATTGAAAATAATAAAATGAAAATTATGCCGAAAGAAGTTTCTTTTAACTTGATCGTTTGCTTATATTTTTCTGATCAGGTATATTTGAAAATTCTTCCTCTACTAACATCTCTACAAGATATAAATTTCTAATCTAAAAGTTCTAGCTTTAAAAAGTTAGCTTCTCGGAATCCGTCAAATAAGTCTTAAAAAGGACAACTTTTCCAAAATGAAGTGCTAAGATCGCAGGGCGGTGAACATTGAACTTTACTTTGTATCAGGTCAGGTTATTGATTTCATCAAAGATTGAATATATTTAAAACAATGCTTTATCATCCTTTATTTTAAATGTTTCTCTTGTACGCCACAATTCTCAAATCACAAGAATCTGCCCTCTAAATACATATAGCGTCAGCGGAATTAAATTTCTCTCGTTCCAGCGCTTGGCCCTAAATCTACAGTAAATAAGATTATTCACTGTGTAACATTATTTTGTAAGGCAACCATGAAATCTTACGAGTTTATCTACCTATTTTATGCCTTGTTTATAATAAAGTAAGTAATTTTAACGAATTCCGTAAATTTTGTATTAAGATAACGTTATATATGCTGTAAAAGGTAATTATGTTAAAGTAACAAGCAAGCAGCAGTCCATTAGTATCCCACTGCTGGGCATGGGCCTCCTCACACATAGCAGATAGGGATTTTAATTCATCCATCTCACTTCCATCAGTTTGCTTGACGCTATGTGCTGCCATTTACCATTTACATTCAGCTTGTACAAGCTACTTGAATCTGCCTCATTGGTCTAGTGGTTCGCATGTTCGACTAGACATAAAGTCCTGGGCTCGAGTCCCGAGTCGGGCCAATTCGAAATCGATATTGAGTTTTTTATTAAGATTTTCTCAATATTTGCCCGAAGTTAGGAAAAATTCGGAGAGCACGTTAAGCCGTCGGTCCTGCGGCTGATCTGTCTCCGGTCGTGTCGGTTTCCCGTCACATCTGACTATGAGAGTGAAGGAATAGAGAGTACACTCGTAAGCTATGCCTGCCAATCCGCAGCGGAGCAGCGGGGTAAGTCTATGTTCTAAAACCCCACCCTCATATACGTGAGGAGGCCTGTGCCCAGGAGTGGGACGTTAATGGGCTGCTACTTACCTTACCTTTTTTTACAAGTTAATTTCTATTACCTTCAAATTTATTCACATTGCTAACAGAGGTACCGGGTTCTTTATTCGGTAGGACGAATTGCTTCTCTTTCATCTCCCTTGGATATCCCAATTATTTGGGGTCAACCCTCTTCATTTTTAGGCGCTAAGTGTTTCTTTCTCATCACGTGGCAAAACCACCTCACACGTTTTACGGTCTGGCATCCGTCAAGACTGGTCTGGTGGGAGACTTCAACCGTGTCTAGTTACCACCCCACAAGCAAAGAAATTTCTGTTCCTGTGCAATACTGTGTAGAAACCATAAGAGGTAAATTAAAAACTTTTTTAATAAAGTTTATCACTCGCGAACGTCCATTTAAAAACTTAATATCTCTTAAATGCATTTCCCCTCCAAAGAAGTTCTTTTCAGATTCCCACTGTAATTAGTGATAAAATATAAAATATTAAAAATTGTGATGCTTGAAGTTGCTGCCAAAACTTAATATTATTTTCTAAACAAGAAAACACTAAAATGAAGCTAGGAAACAAGTTTCTCGATGATATATCCTTTATTTTAAACATGGTAAAGTCTTTGATACCTATTTTTTCCTACATAGTTGTACACATATTTGTTTAGTTTTTAAATTGTTTTATACGGTATTTAATATGAGGCACATAAAAAATACAAACAAAAGTTCCAAGATTAGTGAATGTAATGTTTGTATTCAAACACAAAAACAAAAAGCTATTCAAACACAAAAAGCTAAATTTTGTTTTATTAAATATTAAGTAAGCAAAGTCATTAAAGAAACATGCAATAAGGTACATGAACGGATACCATTAGATAGTTTTAAAAAAGCTTATTTATTGAATAAAATCATTCGACGGCTTTGCTGCCACAATGAGTAGACGTCTTTTTTTTCGCTGGGAAATGCTTTTACGCACCCTGGCTGAAAGTTATACCTTCAACCAGGAGCGTGGGGCTCGCTGAAGAACATAATACCCACTATAACCCTGCGGGACCCTCAGTATCCTCGACAGGAGCACCAGAGGTTTAATGAAGACATTTCTCTCTAGGTCCCCAGACATCGTCTGTTACGATGATTTACGATGGCATGAGTTCCCTGGCTCCCGGTCTTCTCTTACAGATAGAGGTGGCCTCAGCTGTATTTTCCCTCTTCCTCTTTGATGCTTCTGTGAGACTACATTCTCACAGAAGATACCGTCTGCCAATCACTTTCACTGCTGAACCTATGACTATGCTCATCGGCGAGAGCTCGCTGCCAACCAAAGACATCAAGGGAGTGCCATTGGGGCCACCCAGCTGGGCGTTCTGCTTCGACTGGTATATATACATTACCTGACAGATAAATAGATTATGTATAGTTCACAATTATAGTTATTTAATCATACAATACAAATGAATGCTCAGCGACGCTTGCTACTGAGATACATTGGCAAAAGAGCAGGAAATGCGTAAATAGTACACGTTAGTTTTATTTTCTACCATTTTCACTGAGTAAACACCAGATCCAAACCGGATTTGTCAGATCGAATTGGATAGGGACTGCTCTTGTTTATTTGCGGTACATTAACGTTAAATGTGCTATGTTGTTCAAAATGGATATTACCAACGGCCTCATTCACATGGTTAGAATGAGGTCACATCAAAGATCATGGATCTTCTTTTATGTATATCTCTTAGTAAAAGTATTATTCCCACTATTAGGTCATACTATTCCTGTATATATATCTTGTTAAAATTTTAAATCGTTAATAAATTCCACACAGGTTAGTTTATTTAAATCTGAGGTTATTGACACTCGAAGTTAATACAGGTATATTTAAGGACAGTATGAGTTAATACATAGTAGTGATTGAATAAAAAATAGGTTCATTTGACGAATTATTACTATCATATAAAATGTACTACAATGTATTTTCATAAGGAGATTTTAAATAACTTATATTTAATCCAATATTGCATATTGGAAATATATACATATCTAATATATAAAATTTCCCTGTTACAATGTTAGTTACCGTACCTCCGAAACGGCTTTTACGATTTGTACCACATTTTATATACGTATTCAGTAGGTCTGAGAATCGCTACTATATATTTTTCATACCCCTAAGTTATAATAAGGGTTGTTCACCCTTAATTTTTTTTTTAAATTTTTGGACAAAATATTCTTTTTATTTTCACCTTTCTATCACCAACTCCTATTTTTTAATAGCGGTAAAAGTAATTATATCGCGAAACATAGGTTGCTGGGTCAGCTAGTATATATGTCGGAGGCAGATGTCTGTGGAACGCTGGCGCCATCTGTCGGCGTGGACAGAGTCAATGGTGGCAGTCCGGCGGGAGTCTCTCAGCAGTTGTCGAGTGGCGTTCGACCGGAGTGCAGACTGTTGGAACTGTCGCGTTCCTAGCTATTAATGTTAATGAGTTTGTGTAAATTTATATCGGGAACATAAAGTGATTGAACATTATAATCCGATTTAATAAATAGTGTTTGATTGCACCAACATTACCCACGAACGCCCACAGAATAAGAAATTAAATAATGGATACAATTAACAACGATGTCGGCGAAGAACTCTACGTCCCTGTGCTTTATGCTTCTCCGTTCTATCTTATTCTTCGACATATATATGTCGGAGTAAAATAGTCTGTGGAACGCTGGCGCCATCTGTCTATCGGCGTGGGGCAGAGTCAATAAGTGGCAGTTCGTCGCGTCTCTCGATAGTTCTTGAGTGGTGGTCCGCCGGATCAGTCGACTGTTGAAACTGTCGCGTTCCTAGCTATTATTATAAATGATTTGTATAAATTGATATTGGGAATATTAAGTGATTGGACATTATAATCTGAGTTAATTAATAAAATTTTTGATTGCACTAACATTACCCATCAACACAGTATGGAGATGGAAATTATGGATGCCATTAATGACGATGTCGGCGGAGAAACCTGCGTCGCCATTCTTCTTGCTCTTCCTTCTCTCTTATTTTTCAACATATATATTAGTGTTTAGATATAATCCCGTGAGGTAATCGATAAAAACCAATTTAAGTTTCCTGATTACCTTTTCCGTAAAAAGATTGTAGCTAAAGATAATACTGGAAACTATAACAAGTGATATTAAAAAATTAGGTAAATCCCCACTCCATCTAACACGAATTTCTTGCGACGAATGAAACTTTTACCTGAGCTTTCCATAAGCGCTTGATAATTTAATTAAAACAACGATTTAATATTTGAGAAATCTTTATTAGCACCAAGTCGCATCCAGTACAAGTTAAAAATATGTATTTGAACTTGAATAGATGAATNTGGCGCCATCTATCTATCGGCGTGGGGCAGAGTCAATAAGTGGCAGTTCGTTGCGTCTCTCGGTAGTTCTCGAGTGGTGGTCCGCTGCATCGACTGTTGAAACTATCGCGTTCCTAGCTATTATTATTAATGAGTTTATGTTAATTGATACTGGGAACATTAAGCGATTTTACATTATAATCCGAGTTAAATAATAAAATGTTCGATTGCACCACTATTAACCATCAACGCCCACAGTATGGAGATGGATGCCATTAATGACGATGTCGAAGGAGAGTCCTACGCCGCCATGCTTTGGGCACTTCCTTCTCTCTCATTCTCCGACATATATATTAGTGTATAGATATAATCCCGTGAGGTAATAGATAAAAACCAATTTAAGTTTCCTGATTACGTGTCTTTTCAGTAAAATGATTGTAGCCAAAGATAATACTGGAAGCTATAACAAGCTGATATTAAAAAATTAGGTAAATCCCCACTTCATCTAACACGAATTTCTTTCGACGAATGAAACTTTTACCTGAGCTTTCCATAAGCGCTTGATAATTTAATTAAAACAACGATTTAATATTTGAAAAATCTTTATTAGCACCAAGTCGCATCCAGTACAAGTTAAAAATATGTATTTGAACTTGAATAGATGAATAATATTAACGATTGAATTGTTGTACGTGATATATATAGGTGGAGTGGGAACGAACAGTTGGAACTAACGTCAAAACCACTTGTACTCCTAAAATAAATACTAAAATCCAAATCTAAGCCCTATATTTGAATATAAAACTTGTTCTATTTAAGTTTGCTGTGGTTTTGTTTCTAGTAAGCCTCACTAAAAATGGCTGAAACAAATGTAGAAACGACCTTTTCAAATGGTAGAGAGTCACCGCAAAATTATATTTAACTGGTCTGTAAATAACATGTTAAACATACTTGAATAAACCTTATTTTTATAGTGAATGTGAATTTACTTTTCCCGTGTCAGAATTAACACCATTTTAACAGCAGTTATATGCTCCATAATTGCAGGTCGTATCTCGGTTTTAGCTTTTGTGGAGGCGTAGATTTTTATAGCCATCCTACGAGTTATCCAACGTAAAACCTTTTTTCGTACGTTTTATGTAGAAAGACTGTTTGTGTTAATTGGTGATAAACAACAGAGATTTTATGCAATTAGGACAGTGGTTATTTGTCGTAATTAATGGCTAAAACTTTTCTTCATAATCAAAATCTGCGTTTAATTTTCCTGTTCTTATTTTGGTCTAGTAATATAATTATTCAAATTAGAAATATTATTTACTTATGTAGGGTCGAAATGCTCTTTTGAATTGTCAATAATCTCTCTGTTGTTATCAGATCCACAATAAGTTGATTCCACTGACAAGAAACTCAGCAGTCACTCCAATAAATATAGTTTCTGTAAGTTACAATCTCTTTAGCTTACGTGTGTAACAGACATCCGATCCAAACATCTTTAGCGTTAAAATAATCTGCAACATTATAATGCGTCTCTTGTAAAAGGCTGTCTTGACATATTTTCAAAATAACGTGGAGTAAAACCCAAAAGAATTATGATTATATCTTCTTATTTTATGTAGTATATTTCTGTTTTATCATCTTTTGTAAATGAACACTTATCAAGCTGAATCGAGTTGTAAACAGTACAGCAAGTTATTCTCTGAATTTGATTCATTTCATCTCTCTCTCACANCGATCCAAACATCTTTAGCGTTAAAGTAATCTGCAACATTATAATGCGTCTCTTGTAAAAGGCTGTCTTGACATATTTTTAAAATAACGTGGAGTAAAACCCAAAAGAATTATGATTATATCTTATTATTTTATGTAGTATATTTCTGTTTTATCATCCTTTGTAAATGAACACTTATCAAGCTGAATTGAGTTGTAAACAGTACAGCAAGTTATTCTCTGAATTTGATTCATTTCATCTCTCTCTCACACAATACAAATTTAATAGTCTACATCTTAAGATTAGTTTCAACTTTTTGAAGTAGATTGTTTTATCTTTTTTTTTATTGCTGACAGATTAGCGCTTGACTGTGATCTCACCTGATGGTAAGTGATGGCGGTCCGTTCCACCCTCGTGCCTCGGAGAGCACGTTAAGCCTTCGGTCCTGCGCCTGATCTTGTTATTTTTATGTGTTATATGTACTGTTTGTTTCCATAATAAAGCTAAATAAATAAATTTATGAATGCAGGCTCCTAACAGAGGTAACTGTATTATTTTCCAGAGGCGTTACACTTGTCTCTAATAAAGATTTTGTATTTATTCATACTTATAATTTTGGAGAAATTAAAATCATAAATGTGTAGTTTTCATAGGTCTAGATAATACTTTGTCTGACAACATATTCTATCAATTTAAAGTCTCGTTAATTTGAATGCTATGCTTTCTCTATTTCTATATTTATATATACAGCGACAAATAAAATTTAAATTATAAATGATTCAAAAAAATAGTTCATGAAATTATCACGGACAAACTTTAGTATTTGACTAGCCCTAGGTTAGACAACTATTCAAATATATATCAATAGCTATTCTAGAAGAAATAAGATAAGCAAAGGATCTGAAATAAGAAATAATGAACCGTTCACGGATACATGGGTAATATAAGACTGTAATACTGTGTAAAAAATTATTAGAATTTCTATCTAAAACTCAGCTCGGGAGTGGCAACATCTGTTTTGACACGACGCATCCTGACAAGTTATCTTCGAAGTTTTCCATGTTTTTCTAACATGCGCGGAAATTACGTGTGCTGTTTTTTATTCCATTATTTTATTATATTATTTTTATGCTTATACAACTAACAAATGTCTTGAGGGGAAACCTGGTCTTCTTTAACACAGCTTATCATTGTACATAATCTAGCTACGATTGCCAGTAACTTATCACTACCTCCTTTATAGACAAACTATCTAATATAAAAATTTGTCTTTTATTATATTCTTGACATCCTCGCTGGCTCTACTAGCTAGAAGAGGATTCAGGTTCATCTCTAATAGGGTTAAGTTAGGATATTTTATAATCTTATGATCTTTCTTTGGTTGTGTTGGATTACGGTCCAATTGAACTGTGAGAGTGAAGGAATAGAGTTTGTGTACTATGTGTGCCGACTCGCAGTGGAGCAGCGTGATGAGTGTATTTTCTAGAGAGCTTACGACTTATGAGTGAGGAGACCCGTGCCCAGCAGTGGGACGTTCATGGGCTGTTCCTGAGCCTATTGTCAAATTTGTTCAAACTACACTTAAGCAAAACATCCGCGTACCTGTACCTGATACCATTAAGAGATAAATTACATTAATCTCTTTGAGCTACCATCTTGAACTGTATGTTCACACTAATAATTAATTGAAATTTCAATTATCAGTAATATTATATTATTTAAAGGATTAATATATAGCTGTGGTGCGTTGATTAAATTTACATATCCTGTTGGGGAGGGATTCAAGTTCAGACGAATCCCTCCGGGTTCAGTGGCCTGTATGTGGTTCAAGTGCTTTGATCTTGCGGGTTCGGTGTTCAGTTCTTGAGAGCTCTTCAGTTACTCGTTGCTTGAGAGTTCGGGTCTTCAGGGATTAGATCTTAAGAGCTTCGGTCTTCAGTTCTTCGTTGCTGGGGTCTTCAAGGTTTGGTGGTTCAGTCATCCATGTTCGTGCTTCGGTCTTCGGGATACAGTTCGGCCGAGTTCTGGTTCGATGGTCACAATACGCGCTTAGTACTGAAATCTACTCCGCTCGGGAGTCTAAGGCGAAGTGTGACCGATCGAACCATGGGAGTGCCCTTTTATATAAATCTCTCACCCGACAACCACATGTGGCTGGGCGAGCGAGAGAAAGGGCATTTGCGGCTGCTGAGGTAAGAGAGGGAGGGAGGGGTCGCTGGCGGTTGACCAATCAGAATCAGTCGCCGCCGGCTATGCGCTAGGCTCGATGCTCCCTTCCGCAACATATCCCTTAGTCGATGGAAGCCGACTTTACTCCAAAGGGGCGTTAGATAGCCAATATGACGGCTGAATGCCAATAGCATATTATTTTAAATTGTAACGTTGCATACCACCAGATGAGATCACAGTCTAGCTCAAGCCTGTAACTAATAAAAAAACATTTATATGTTATGCCTGAAATAAAATTTCACTCAATTTTTACAAGATCAAGCGATTCTCGAGTATGAATTTAACTATTTACCACACGTTTCATTAGCGGCATTCCAAAGAGGCAGACAGTACATGCTCGAGAAATACACATCTTCCCAGAAAATATCTAATTAATTTCGTGTGTGAAATATCTTAATTTATGACACTTTTATTAGGTTGCTTCAACCTCATACGTATCGTGTACCATAAAATAGCGTTAAAATACAGGCTTTGCTTTGATATACACTGTGTATACATAGTCTACAATAAAACAGCCTCGGTCTAATAGATACGGTTGTAAATCAAGAGGTGCTGGTTTGAACTCTTTGATCAAGTGCCTTTAAGTTTTACAAAAATGTCACTGTCCCTTAAACTGCCCCTATCAAATACCGGTTGACAAGGCCGATATGAAGTAGATTGCCCGTTTAAACTACTAGTTGAGATGATACGATAGTTCTGTCTCAACTCGTATGCTTATATGCTTATATTTGCAATTATTAGGAAAAATATATATTATTTAAAAAATAGACAGTTTTATAAGGTTTGGCTCACAGCAACTATGGCTACATACTACGGTTACTTTAGATGTCGCTCTTTTAGAGTAATGAGGATTCAGGAAAAGAAAAATTACAGGAGACTTGTGTGAAAATTAAACAAAAGTTTTATATAATTATTGTGTTAAATGGTACCGTAATATTATTTTGCCGATTGTAATTCATGTTCAGAGTTTGTGAGACGATAAAGTTTATTTATATTAATTAACCGATTAATCGTCATGTAAAATTAAAAATTGGATAATCAGCTTTAATGTTATATTGTGTGATTAGCTGTCTAAAGCAACGTTATGTTCAACTAAATGTTATTTACTCTATATTTTATCAATCATTAAGGATCAAGTTGTAAGATGCGTGTTTTCTTGTATAGAGAAGTCACCGGTTCGAATTCAGGGATATGAGCACTAAGTTTGGAGAATGAATATCTCCATCCTCATGCTCCTGCAAAAGAGCAGCGTGGCGGGTAAATAAAAAGCTATAAAAGCTCTCTGCCTTATAAGTTATAAGACGTTATTGGGCTGATCCATAATTTTTTTCATTTACTTAAACAAAAAATAATAAAGTTATTCAATGCAACTGTAGTTAAAATGTGTTGCACCCATTATATCGTTTAGCAACTATTTATGTATAAACCTTACACGATTTTCTCTTAACTACTTTTAAAGTCGTTCACAAAGTCGTAAAAAGTAGCGTGAAAATGCTATAACGAGTAAATAGAACAACAAGTTCGCAAATCGAAAACGAAAACGACAATAAAGCAAAGTTTAAAAATAACGGTCGCAACAAGTTACAAATTAGTTTCATAGTAAGATAACTCTGTAAAAGTTTTGAGACGGTCTCACAGATACTATTTATCAAGACTTTAAAGTTATTACATTTTATGCATGAATTCTCACGTACCAAATGAGATAAAAGTTTCGGTCATATTCCTTTAAATATTAAAACAATTCGAAAAATTTTAACACGACGATGTGGGAACTGAAACCAAAATATTAAACAGTAAAAAGTTTTGATATCATTGCACTTTTGGACCAGGAAATTCTGGGCGATTAGCTCAGTTGCAGTAACTCGTGTATGTATAAATATATTAAGACAATAGGAAGTATTTTAACACAACCAACTGAAAAGTTAACATCAGATAATAGATTGCTAATTCTATGTTGGCAATATCACGGGCATCAACTAGTCTACTATAAAAATGGCATTAGAAAGTTATCAATACGTGATTCGGAGGAATAACAAAATGTAATAATAAGCTCCTCGCACCACAAATATTACTTACAAATTACCCTTCCATAAAATGTCATTTCAAATGATATCAAAAGCTCTCGAACGACACATGCGAGACATATGAGAGCAATAAAAAAAAATTCTTTGTAACACAACACGTGTTGGTCTGTTGACGGAGAGACGACGACGCTCGTGTGAATTATACCGTATTACTTAATTAACTGCTCAACATAAGGGAACTAAATTTATACTGCGGTCGTAGTGGCGCCAAACGATGGCAATGGTGCGAGTACTTGTTTCGATTGTAAAAGTCCTGAATTCCGTCCATAATAGGGCAAATTGAAAAAAAAAATGCATTTTCCAAGTGGTCTGAGTCTGGCGTTTCGGCTGTGGTTTGAAAACTAGAGCACTGGCTATGGGCTTCATTCAAAAGCTCAAAGTCAGGCAGCGGGCTATCTCTCTCCATCGCCATCGACTATCCTTGGAGTCGATACGCGATCGAATCAGAAATGAGAAGATCTGTAGAAGAACCTAAGTTAACGACGTAGCCCATTTTCCCCGCTTCCTCTATAGAGGCTCCCCAGCGAGATAACAGTCTCGCAAACGAAGGGTACTTTTATTTCTTAGAGCAGGGGAGGAAAATTGCGCCTCCTGGGGCCCCTCCTCCGGCGAGAGAAAGTAACATCTGCCATATGCCCCCCTTTGCCTGTTTAGTGCCTCCTTCTGCAGGATGACAGCCTCACAGATCTCTGCGACCCAGGTCACTGCTCTCCAACCTGACTCATCGCCAATCATGGCGCCCACAATGCTGGGGAATGAGAGTTCCCAATCAACGAGGTCATGATGTGACGCTGGGGTCCCGAAGCCTGACAATTTGCTTCTGTGTGGTGCGCCGTGTCGACGGCCACTTCACATATACGGCAAACAAGCGTCTCTTCGGATCCTACAATCTGGTGCAGATACTTACCGAAGCAACGATGCCCAGTTAGCACCTGCATCACCAGGTTAGCTTACCGTGCCGCCTGGCAAGCCAATCTTCCAAGAATGGACGCGCCTTTGTAACCATGACAACACCTACGGCTGGAGATCCTAGGGTCCTTCCACCTTTTAACCAACGACCATCGCACGTACTATGCTAACCAACGTAACCCCCAATTAATGATACCCGGAGATACCGCTGAGGTCCCCACATTGGGCATTCTGCCACAGTACATCGTGTCGTCACCGACATAGCCCATCGCGAAGCTGAACTAGTAACGGGAAGGGTACATAACCCGACGAACCAACAGGTGTTGAAGCCCGAAGGTGCTGGAATAGTGACATCTCAGCGGATGCAGACAGGCCCCCCACTAGGAAGATAACATAAAGAGGATCACCGGAAGCCACTAGAGTCGCAAGATCGGAGCTTATGGGCATCATTACGTGAGACTTATGACCACCAGTAGACGTCCAATGGTTGAAGCGAATATCACTTGTCTTACACTACGAGTTTAAAATGTATTTAACCTTGAACATTAGAACTAGTCGTATAGAGCGTGTGTGAAATCATAGTAAAAATTAAAAAATGGACTAAAATTTTAGATGTATCTTATAGTTAATTTTTGTATCCATTAATAAATGCCTAAGTTACTTTGTCGTAACTAATCATCAGTTCAGATACAACGTATTAGTAATAAAAAATAAATCCCCGTCTGTAAAAGAACATGATAAGTTGGCGGCTCTTATGGTTCTCTTCTTTCCAATATGTCGTTCTAATCAATTCAATTCAATGTGTTACTTCTAATCAGACGATGTAATAGTTCAGATATGATAAAATTGTTTATAATTTTTTATTTGTTTACAGGTGAAAAGCCTCCATAGAGCTTTACTGTTTGAAAGTGCAGTCATCAAATGGATAGGTATGTTATAGTTTTTTTTAATTCACTGCCTCAATCTACGCTAATATTATAAAGAGGAAAGATTTGTATTTTTGTATGTAACGAATAAACTCAAAAAGTACTGGACCGATATTAATAATTCTTTTTTCATTGGGAAGCTACATCATCACTGAATAACATAGGCTATATTTAGTACTAGATTATTATAAAAATCTTTAGAAATTCCTATTAAAACCAACCGAAGGTGTAAAAAAAATTGCCATAAAATGTCTTTCATCGCATACGCTGTGAAGAGTATTAATGATAGGACAAAACAATGGTCGACAATATTTTAAAATATATCAATATCTACAAAAAACTTCGCTAGACCATATATCTAACTATTTTAGTTACGTCACTATAACTACTTTTTTACATTTAACAAATTGATAGAAATGCCGATCAAAATCAGAGCGTGTTATCCATACCATTTATAAATTTTTATCCAAATAAATAATTTAATATTCAAGACTGTCTCAATACTTGATGATTACTTTTTGAATGACTGAAATCAGATATTCCATTCAAAAGATATCATGAAATTAAAATAAAAATACATGCCGGCATAGAGTAACTAACTCGACGAGAGAGGGGCAGTGCGGGAGAAGGGGGTGCACCATTATGATCTAGGCAGCCGATCGGCTCCTTAAGCAGTAGACACAAGCAACATTGAATATTTCGAGTTTTTTTAACACATTTTTATGCTTCACTTAAAATGTTCTTTACAGAGCTACTTAGTTTTAGTATTAGGAATCACATTATTCCAAATTATCTGTCAAGTCATGGTCGTTTAAATTATCATGCTTATAACTTAAATATCTATAGTACCTATTTATGTCTACCCGTGCGAAGCCGGGACAGGCCGCTAGTTAATTATAATACAGTACATTTTAATACATTGTTTTTTATTAATTCTTAATCATATTTGCAAAAATTATACAGCGCTTTCTATAGAAAGCTCGGTTTTTTTTTTAACTCAATAAGTTTAAAAGTTTCGTGTTAGATAGCACAGGAATTCAGTTTACTTTTTGTCTTAATTATTTACCGGTTAATAATTTGGTGAAACTAATTAACCACATTCTTTGTTAAACTGTCCATGCTAACGTCCGACCTACATCCATAAATATACATCTTCTAGCATTTTTAAATAACTACACCTAATTAAAAGTTGGCAAATATGTTGGGGTTAAATATAGAAATCACAGATGCCGGGCTTTCAAATATTTACTAGATTCTGCAACTACATTTACTACGTAAATTGTGAAAATACCTCGACTTCTGTTATTTACTATGTTGCCAGTTTCACATATGTATAGTACAAATAATGTAAATACATATACATATAAACGATACCTTCTGAGACTCGAAAATTTCAGCCAAAATATTTACAATATACGATGAAACAATGGTAATGTATCTTCTACTTTTTCTTTTAAATACATAAACGGTTTCATTTACGTTTTTATGTAACGTAATAAAGATACATGAATTAAAATAAACTATTATATCGCAGTTTTATTGAAGTAAAACTTCTTTAGGCGCATGAGATGAAACGCGTCATTAGCGTCACGAAGATTTGCGCCGTCGTTTATTTGCCACTCGTCTTTTAATAAACTCGTCATTTTATATTTTCTAACTATTAAATTTATAAACATAATTTAATTTATAATAATCTAATATTGACAAAAATACGTGACGTTTTATTTACAATTCGTCATTTGAGCTTTCAATAAATTATTTGTATCAATTTCCACACTTTTCATATTTTAATGATAATTTAATGATAATTAAACTCCTGACATAACTTCCTTTTCCTCCCTTCTAAGTCTTGGAAATCTAAAGTATAAATATAAACAAGACTTAAAAATTAGTTTGCCAAAAAAGTTTCACTTCTGATGGGTGTACTTTGTACGCCCGCACTTTTAACTTTTTAAATTACAATGCAATGTATCGTTTAATGTAACATGCAATAAAGACTTCTATCTATTTGTAAGTGCTTTAAACGAAAGAAGAATGTTTAAAAAGATAAAAAGTTAAAACAACTATTGGGCGTCATTTCTTTTGTGTTGAAATTAGTGTTTATTATTTTAACATATAAAGATACAGGCTCTATTGTTTAGGAAAAGGTGTCTATGATTAATTGCTATGAATATGTGCATACAGATCAATACATTAAGACAATTTGAAATCGTCTCATAATTGATTAAAAACGCAACAATATCCTTTGTTTCTTGCCAAAATATGAATATGATTATTTTGCATTTATGGAGAAATAAATTATTCTCATTCTACCTATATGTTGCATATCTACTTCAGATTGTCAACTCTTAGTAAATTACTTTATTTTATAAGTCTGCTTATATTCAAATACATTTTTATATTGTATTGTATAACAGGTGATGTTAATACCATTTTTTAAATGTTGATTCCATAAAAAACTTTTGTAAAAAGTTCAAATTACTTTCCATGTAATGGAACTTACAAATTTGTGCTATGTGGAAATGGAATTGATTTTAATTTTATTTTATATGTTATCACACTATCACTTTTAACTTTAAAAACATGAACTAAAAAAAACTTTCTGAGCTTATTTGCGGAAGCTTTAATTATCTGCTCTGAATATAGGCTAAAAAATCCAATCTAACGCTGCGGCTTAAGTGCAAAGCCACTGATTAAAATGTCACTTGACGTTATAAAAATAAATATCATTTCACGTATTTTTGCATGGATGACATTTTTTAATGTACATTTTAAAACTAAAACCGTTTACGTTTAACAATGACTGTGTTTGGGAGTGGCTTATGAAACTAATTTGCACCCGTTTCCAGTATTGATTGCTCTTTATCTAAATATTCGGTATATATTTTTGACAGCCTCGCTGGCGCACTATTGCGAGTACTCGTGTTGCTAGCAGTGGTCCCGGGTTCGACCCTACCAGCAAAGACGTACCGCCAAGCATAGATTTATGTTTCACTACGATGCTGTGTAGAAACCATAAGAGGTAAGGGTTCTCCGCTGACATCGTCATTAATGGCTTCAATAATTCAAATTCCATACTGTGGGTGTTGATGGGTAATATTGGTGCAATCAAACACTTTATTAATTAACTCAGATTTATAATGTTCAATCACTTAATGTTCCCGATATCAATTTACTCAAACTCATTAATCATAATAGCTAGGAACGCGACAATTTCAAAAGTCGACCGCACTGGCATGCCGTCACCCGAGAACTACTCAGAGATTATAGATATATATTATATACGCGCGGCGGATTATCACTTATTGACTCTGCCCCACGCCAATAGAGAGGTGGCGCCAGCGTTCCACAGACTATAGCACTCCGACATATATATATATATATATATATATATTTAGGAAACCGTGGTAGTCTAGTCGTTAGGTAAATGCGTGGATATATAGGTACAATTGTAGAAATTTTCTGCCGAAATATATGACAGATTTTAATAATTTTCATTTTCATTTTGCTAGATTAGTTACCACTTAAGAAACTGGATAGGTTTAATTTAAATTTATAATCAATAATTATTTTTTATTGCCATTTAAATAACTTTAAAGTGTTGTCAACTATGTTACATAAGCATCAAATTATAACTTTTATTATATAACGTAATTTGTAAAAAAAAATGAATATGTTAATCGTCTGAAGCATTTTGTTAGATTGCCATTACAGCAATTGACTTCAGTGAATATTTTAAGGTATATCAATTTTACAATAATCAAAAACCAACCGAAGGTGTAAAAAAATTTGCCATAAAGTGTCTTTCATCGCATACGCTGTGAAGAGTATGAATGATAGGACAAAAAAATGTTCGACAATATTATAGAATTTTTAAATTTTTAAATAAACACAATCTTCTCAATACTTTCCAATCTGGTTTCCGTAAGGGTCATAGCACGACCACTGCGTTAATTAAAGTTACTGACGACATTCGATGGGGTATGGATAACAAACAGCTCACAGTAATGACACTACTAGATTTTAGTAATGCATTCAATGCAGTTGATTCTGACATTCTGTTGAGTCTGTTAGGCTCTATTAACATATCTCCATCAGTGATTGGTTGGTTTCGTAGCTATTTGCAAGGCCGCCGGCAGCGTGTTAAGGTTAGTGATACGTCTTCCTCATGGCGTACAATATGCGCCGGTGTGCCGCAAGGCGGCGTGTTGTCACCAATTCTCTTTGCAATTTTTATCAATGCGATCTCTCAAAAAATATCTTCTCCCTATCACATGTATGCAGACGATTTGCAGGTGTATACGCAGGCTACCATTGAAAACTTATCTAATGCAGTGACTGCCACTAATGATAACCTTGCATCTATATCAAATTGGAGCCGACGTTACGGCCTTAAGATCAATCCTTCTAAGTCGCAGGCGATCATTATTGGCAGTCCGGGCATGATTTCTAGGATTAGCTGGATAGATCTGCCACCGGTTATGATAGACGGAGTTATTTTACCGTATAGAAATTCAGTAAAGAACCTTGGTATTTACTTAGATTCTACACTGTCCTGGTCTTTCCAGCTTAAAGAATTAAGTCGTAAAATGTTTGCTAGCATCGGATCAATGCGACGATTAAGCTCATTTCTTCCAATTCCCACAAAAATTATGTTAGCTCAATCATTACTCCTTTCGCTTCTCGATTACGCCGACGCAAGCTATCTTGATCTAAACGAGGACCAACTAAATAAACTTGAGAGACTTCAAAATCTTGCAATTAGGTTCATATTTGGATTACGCAAATATGACCATGTTTCCGAATTTCGATCTAAGCTCAAGTGGTTACCAATTCGACTTCGCCGGAATCTACATATTCTCTCACTTCTATACTGTATATTATTTGACCCCACTACACCACTCTACTTAAAATCGAAATATGAATTTCTAGGAGTGCACTATAGCAAAGACTTACGATCAGTTTCACTGTTAACGCTGAAAATACCAACTCACCACACTAAGTTCTTTGGAAATTCTTTTACGGTTACAGCAACCCGATTGTGGAATGCACTCCCAGCAAACATACGACAAGCAAAATCATTAAAAAATTTCAAACATGACGTCACAGAACATTACCTCTCCCAAGTCACACTGTAAGAGATGATATTATTATAAAAGTATGTGTTCATACTCAATATGTTAGTTTTTATATATGTATGTATATTTTTGTTATGTATTGTATTATATATGTACTTTATTTATTATTAGTATGTATGATCTCTTTATGCACCACCCAGCTACTTTTGCACAATTTCCTTCTCCTGAAGGTTGCCTGGAAGAAATCGCTGACTAGCGATAAGACCGCCTTTTAACATTTATTTGTATAAGCCTCATAAGTATTAATTTGTTATTGTGTTGTAAGGTGTACAATAAAGAGTATTATTATAGAATATTTCAATATCTACAAAAACTTCGCGAGACCATATGTCTAACTATTGTAGTTACGTCACTATAACTACTTTTTTACATTTAACAAATTGATACAAATGCCGATCATAATCAGAGCGTGTTATCCATACCATTTATAAATTTTTATCCAAATAAATAATTTAATATTCAAGATTGTCTCAATACCTGATGATTACTTTTTGAATTATTGAAATCGGATATTCCATTCAAAAGATATCATGAAATTAAAATAAAAGCACATGACGGCGGCGGCCGCCAAGCATCGCATCGAGTAACTAACTCGACAAGAGAGGGGCAGTGTGGGAGAAGGGGGTGCACCATTATGAACTAGGTAGCCGGTCGGCTCCCTACGCAGTGGACGCAAGCGACATTGAATATTTCGAGTTTCTTTTAACACATTTTTATGCTTCACTTAAAAAGTTCTTTTCAGAGCTACTTACTTTTAGTATTAGGAATCACACATTTTCATAATATTTGTCTATTCATGGTCGTTTTAATTATGATTATAACTTAAATATCTGTACCTGTTTGTGTCTACCCGTGCGAAGCCGGGACGGGCCGCTAGTATATTATAAACATCTGACTCTTACGTGCAGTAAAAGAATTGAAGCGACTGAGCAAGTAATGTTCCTACGTATAATCAAAGTTTAATAATAATAAGTAATCAAAGTTTCCGACGTATAAAGAGTCAAGTATAAATTATCTAACTTTGTTAGACAGTGTCTCAAACAAATACTATCGCTTTGTATTGTTATGCATCATGTTTTAAAAGCTATATGGTTTAAATAAACGATGACCTTGTTTGATAAATGTCGTGATATAATAATCAAACTTACAAAAACGTTAAAATGTCTAAAATGCAAGTAAGTAGCAGCTTAATAACGTCCCACTGCTTTTTTTACGCTGGGAAATGCCTTTAGGTACCACGATTAGACTAAAATCTTATCGGGAGGGTGGGACTCGTTGGTAAACCAGAATACCCACTAATAACCCGCTGGGTATTAGTGGGTATGGTATCCACAAAAGATGCGGAAGGTATCGCTATACCTTCCGCATCTTTTGTGGAGCATCAGAGGATCGGTAGACGCACTTCGGAAGATTCTTCTAGGGAACTTAAGAAGGAGGAAGAGCAAATCTAAGCCTCCTACTTCCCAACGCCCTGCGCCGTAGTAAAAGAGCGTGTACAGCGTTCTCCCTGTGCCTCTCATGTGCCTCCTTCAGCGAAATAACACTTTCATAAAAGGAGGCCACTGTCCTCCACTCGGTGAGCATTGCGCCAACTATGCCCTCCAGCGAAAGGTTTCCTCCGACCAACGACGTCAATAGATGGCGCTAGGAATGTCCCACTGCTGGGCATAGAGCTCCTCACTCATAGGAGAGAAGGTTTTTAGAGCATAGGCCCGGCCCGCCAAGCTGTATCGCGGCGGATTGGCAGTACACAAATGTATGCGCTAACGTAAATGCACTCTCTATTCTTTCACTCTCATAGTCCGTGTGACGGGAATCCAAAACGACCGGAGCCATTTAGTTAAACAATTTTAAAAAACAGATTGAGACAGACTTGCTGGTCGTTTACTCCGACATGTGCAACATGCTTAATTATATTTAGCCTGTTTTAAGACGTATTTGACTGCTTCATCTGCTTTTTTTATTTGTTTACAGTGCCACATAATCGACACCTTTAGCGATTTATCGTTCCGGTTTTTAATTCGTAAGCTTTATATAAACCCAGAATTTATTGCCAATCGTTAAAACTACATAACCTATTTACCTAATATTATGTTAATATTTACGTAAATAAATTCTGAATACTATATTTTAAAATGATATCTTGAAAATAGGTTAGTCAGTTAAGATGAAATTACTTTTGTATTTATATTTACACGTTTTTATTATTGTAATTTAATATGGTTCAAAAAACAGGGACCTATTGACTCGTATTATACGTGACACGTATTTCTTTGACTACAAGCGGTTCAAAACTCAAAAGCCTTGCAAAAGGTTTAAAATATACAGCAAAAAGTAACTATATATATAAACACTAGCTATATGTGTAAAGTATTCCTTCAATAATATACTTTTTTAACATGTGTTTCATGACAGTTAATGATAATACATATATCTCTGAAAAATTGTAAAAAGGTAAAAGGTTTAATTTAAAGTTAACATAAATATTTGCACATTTCATTAATTAGTCTTAGAAAGAACCCTTAAATCAGGAATAAAAAATATATATGTGAGGTGTTCCGTAAAGCATACGTAAAGCGCTTCAAATTGAACACATCTGATGGTAAGTGATGCAACAATCTAAGATGGAAGTGCGCTAATCTGGTCAGAGGCGATTTATCTCTTATGGTTTCTTTTTACAAATCTTTTTGTTTTGGTGGTACGTCTTTGTACCGCGACTAGTTATTAACCTACCATAGGTTAGTAACTAGTTGCGGCGGAAGCCTCCCACCAGTCAAGACTCAGGTAAATTAGAAAATGCAATTTTCTGAATTCGTCCTAACGGGGACCGAACCCGGGACCTATGCTAGCAAAGCGAGTAGTCTCACCACTGTGCCAGCGAGGCTGTCAAAAAAATTACAATACCTATATAACTATTTATTCTATGGATAAAGTATTACGCGTATTATTAAAAATTTTCAATATTATCCCACTGCCTACCCAATACGCTTCTCCGTTTCGTACAATAAATTGTATTTTGATTTAGTCTCTCGATTCAGTAGATTCAATATCAGCAGTTTTATTACGTAATCTATCTACGCTTGTATCAAGAAAAATCTTCGGCTGTGACTAGTTATCACATACCAAATAGAATATGCCACAAAATACAAGCTTGCTAGTAATACAATGTATAAATATGTGAATATTCAATATAAAAGACCTCCAACCTTACACTTATTCTCTCCTCTATTTTATTATATATAACATGCACTATACCAATATTAATTCACTCTTTCAATTTATACAATTTAGCACTATTTCTCTTAAAACAACCACACCACAATGCAGCTCCAAAGACTATCTACATAAAATTGTTCCGCACGTTAAAGTTGCCTCGTATTGCATATTATTTAGTAATTTTGCACAAAGTTTTTTTGGTATTTTAAAGTGTTGCCACTATATCATTCAATAACTTCCAACATTTCAGACTTATGAGTATTGTCACAATCTATCTGTAGTCTAACGTATAGATTATGTATGTATTTTTCTCGTATTGAATTAGCTCTTTAGAATTTGAAAAAGTGATGCTTTACCATAATACGAGATTTTAATCTAGTACTTAACAGTAAAGAAGAGAACATGATTGTGAGATATGTGGATTGTTGTTAAGAGAATTAAACATTTTATACTGAAACTTACCTGGTTTTACAACATATTTAAAGTATTATTTACAGGTAATACATACCACGATATATAATAGTCAATATTTCTACCCAATTTCAAGTCGACGAGTCGCGACTACATTACGTGCAATTAGGTCAAAATATCGACAAATTACATAAATTCACATATAATTGTGGTATGTATTAATCAATAATATTTTTAAATAACTTATTAAAAAAAGCCGCTGGTTTGAATCCTGTGTAGGTAACGCTAGGTTTTACTTTATAGATGATGGCTTATTTAAATCCATTATCGTGCCTTTCGGTCAAACAAAATAAAACTTCTATATTCCTGGAATAATCCTGAGGTAAATGTTGTCAGCTAAACTGATTGTTATCCTCTCAAAATCCTTTCCATATTAGTGAGATGTGTATCCAGCAGTGGGACGTTAATAGGCTTGCTATTTACCTTACGATAATCTAAAATAATAAACCCCGAATCATAGAAAGTTGCATTAGGGTGATATATAAAACAAATACACCTGCCAACAATTCGAATCCTGGAATTCCTTTAAAAAGAAGAAGCTCACTTAACGGCTACGCTATCAAAGCAGTAAATATATATTTGTATCAAATTATTTATGCAAAGGTAATAGCTATAAAGAGTCAAATATATTTCATACTGTTTGAAACAGATTTCAGTATTTCACTGAGGATGCTTTTCAGGACATATCACTTTGTGATAAAGTTTTAATTTTGTCGCGTTTCAAATTTATATCGTATAATATGAATTTAGAAAATATTCACCTCGGTATAACAAAGGATAGCTTGAAATGATTTAGTTTATGTTTGTATTTTCAAATTAACACCTTTTCACTTAATTCATATAAAAATATACACTGTACTCATATGAAAAAAACTATTTTCAAATTTTTTATCAGTCCGTGTTTGTTCCCATTCATTTCTGAAACGGCTGACCTAATTTCGACGGGACTTTTACTTGCAGATAGCTGTTTTAATGAGGAATGACTTAGGCAACTTTTATTTAACAAAAAAAACGGGTACTAGTACAAAATGGGTTTTCTCATATCGATACTGAGACGAGAACTACGCGACTAAAATCTACTTTAATATAAATGTTTAAATTTACAGCTTTTGTCATTACATATATTTTCTTTGAAATAACACCCTTTAACGGTAATCCTATCAGGGCTTGGTACATAAAAAGTTTTCTTACTTTATGATCATTATATTAGGGATGTGGTTGTCAGATATAATTAACATAGGTTTATGTCATCATAAAATCTTTTATTAGTGTTCTGTCTGTTTTCGCGAATTATACTTCCTTATTTACCTATATTAAATGAGGCTAACAATAGATCTATAAATAGAGATTCGTAAGAGGCTTACGTCCGAAGGATCAGAGCTCTGGCAGATCAGGCAATGGTCTAAAGAAGGAAGGAGGTCCTCGGGTCCCCAGCAGCGGGCGTGACCATTGTGGCGCCGATCCGACCTAATCTAAAACAATGGCTGTCCAGAGAGCACGGGTCGCTCTCCTACAGATTGTAGCAGGTTCTGAACAGGCATGGATGTTTCGGAAAGTTCCTCCTTCGAATTGGCTGGCAGGAGTCACTCGCTTACCAATAGTGTGGTACAGTTATCGACTCAGCGCATCACACTGTGGCAGATTGTGTAGCCTGAGGACCTCTGCCTCACTGATCGGCGGCGATCGATCGCTGGAATGTATTGTAGGTGCGATGATCTCAATGAGAGGACGTGGACGGGAGTGTTCTTCTTCAGCGAGACAGTAGTCTCGCCTAAGGAGGCCCATGAGCAGGAGCGGGAGAATGCAGCAGATGATCCCCTTTCCGCCGAAGGAGGCGAGGTACTAGGCGGCGCGTGTTTGCACACCGCCTTGAATCTACAGTCGGACTCATGTGAGGCACCAGGGACTAATGCGAAAGTTGAACACCTGGTATCTCACTCATGGATGAAGAGGACGCCGCTGGGTTTTAGTGGGTAATGCGAGGTCTTTAATCACGTTTCATCGTGAAAAACCTGTATAGTCCTGGAACAATTCCAAATCTTGTTAAAAGGGAAATAGCAACCCATTAACGTCCCACAGCTGGCCACATGCCTGCTTATTCATAGGAGAGAGGGTTTTCTGGGGGCATAGACCCACCACACTGCTCCACTGCGGATTGTCAGGAATAGTACACAAGTGTATACGATAACATTGGTGCATACCTTCTCTCTCATAATCCGATAGGACGCAGATAGAGATACAGAGTACAATTCTGGAGAGAGATTAGGCAGAGGATCGACAGCTTAACTTGCTCTTCGAAGCACGGGGGTAGAGCACTCCGCCCATTTCTCAACTTCAGTAAAATACTGACAATTTCTTACCAGAAAAATTTGATTACGAACTCGAATCCAGGACCTCTTGTTTGTAGTGCAATTAACTTACAAATGACGCATTTATCTAAAACGTGTGAGTCTATATTCTAAAAACTCTATCAACTCTATAAGTGAGAAGGTTTGTTCCCAACAGTGGGACGTTAATGGGCTGCTACTTACCTTGACCTTACTATTTAATTATTTATAATATAAAAGTTACAAAAGATATTTCGATGTGAAGATAAAGGTTACATTAAATTATTGTTGCCAAAAATGAAAGGCTGCTTAGACACTTGCACTAGGTAAACCTGTATAGCAAGTGTTACCACCTCCCTTCGGCCCTTATTGTAATATATTAACGCTACATAAAGTTATACAATATATACTGCAAATACAAAAATTAGAGTACATTATAAATACCAAAAATTATCATAAAACAAGACGAACAATGTAGTATAGCTTATAATGTAAATTGTCTGCGTAAGTGTGTAACGTGTCTGTTAAAGTGTGCTGTTATGAAATGAGTTTTCGTAAAGGTTTAGTTTCAAAGTATGATAGACTTTGTATGTATATCAAAATATAGTTACGATTAGTTAGTTATACATTATTCGTCAGCAACTAGCAGTGACAATACAAAAGCTCATTGCAGTTTAATGAATGGAAGAGGACTTCAAAGACGCAAGCAATGTAATAGATATTTAAATGCTATCTATATTACGGTTTTCATTTAATAAATTAACAGGTTCTATCTTGAATATTGGAATAAATGTTTTTTGAACTACAACGTTTTTTTTGGATTGCACGGAAACGCAGCTTTGTATTTTTTAGCAGTTTTCCTTATCTATTAAGAGAATTTTATTGCAGATTGACAGATGGAGAATTAAAAACACCTATTTTTAACATGAAACAGCCCCATTTTTATGTACGAAGGTCTTTGTAGAATAGGAATACTAAACAGATTTACATTAAAGTTTTTCAACTAATCACATATATATTTTTATGGGGTGTTGTTGTGGATAAGATATAACAACTGAGTTGAAGGGATAAATATAAAAACCGACTTAAAATTCGGGATTAAAACTCGCATTAATAATGGGTTTCTATATTCCCTTGGAATCGAGGGATAAGTGGATAACACCATAGAAAACAGCTAGTAAATGTAATTAATACACATGGTAATAATTCGAAGTTAGTTTAAAACTACTAAACTTATTATCACCACTAGGTATTTCTAGAAGTTAGAACAAAGAGACTCATTTCGCAATTAAAGCGGTACTTATTTCAGAATTTTCCCATGTCACCATGGTTTTGGGAACAGAGCAGGAGTCCATGGAGGCAAAGGCTAGTTATTAAATAAGAAATACAATGATAGTATGTTAATTGAACAAGATTTTAAAAGCCATCTGTTCTCATTTCCCAACAAATCCTATTAGGGACATAGAATCTTATGCTGCGGCCGACTTTATTATTTTCCTCGTCTGACACAAAATAAATGATCCCACTATTACATTTTGCACTGGGGAGATTTGATTTAATCTTTTTATTCCTACATAAGGGATTTTTTATGCAGTATTATTTTACTTTGACCAAATTCATATGACCAATTCGTAGTTGACATTTGGACAAAGATGGAATAAAATGACTCCCATTATTATAAGGATGGGATAGTGAAACGTGTATATTTAGGAGGCTAGCCTATATTCCATACAATATTTATGAAGTGAAAACTTTTTCTAGTGAGTATTAAATTAAATTGAGCCCTCACGCGCGTCTCTGCGACACTTATTCGAGTAACGTCTGCTCTTTTCGACTAAAGAGAGCCAGAGAGTCGAACCAAGATGAAACGAAATGAAATAGTTTTGTCATCAATCAATCAATGTATTATTAACCTCGGCTTGATAAACTTTGTACATGTTTTGTGTGTTCAACGCCAATTATTATAATTAATTATAGATTACTCCAACCTTTACGCCTACGATGTCGTCACAATTTGACAGGAAAGATACAATTCTCAAATCACCAAAATGAACTAGAAATATTCAGTTCCTGTGTAAAAGGTAAGCTAAATACAGTAGTCGAATTTTATTTATTAGAGCTAGCAAAAAAATAGCAATATCTCTATTTAAGAATAAATAATGCATTTGTGTTTCCACCAGGAACAGTCGATGTCTCTTTTTTGTCGCTGGGAAATAGTTTTACGCACTGCAATGGAAGACAAATTCTTTAAAATTGGAAAAGTGGCACTCGCCGTATACGAATACCCTAAACCCCCAGACGACCCTACCTTGTCCTGTAAGTTCGAAAACACGTTAGATCGACGTACACCTCTGTTTATTTTTATTATAAAATGTACGACACCTTATTACGAGTATGTTTCCCTAAATATATGTCATGCAATTCTACTAAATTATATTATACTATGTATCGATATACACATTAGCAGATACGTATCCTAATTTCTTCTTTCAGTTCTATGTGTAACGTTTAGGGTATGTGTAGTAAAATCTATACAAGCAAGGTTAAGAGTCGCTCACTAATTTGCACGTTAAGTAATACTATTCTCATATTCTTCATTGTTATATTACATACTTTGAATGACTTAAAACACAATACTAACATTGATACAAACTAAGAACTGTCACTAGGCGAATATTACTTCATTCTATTGTGCTACCTTTCTTATAACAAACGCCCCACTCAAAAATAATAAGTCCAATCACAATCTTCGTGAAAACGACGACTAAATTTTAACGAAATTCCGGAACAGCGTTAAACCAGATGTAGTGAGGGTACGTTTCACTGTTATAATTACAAAGACCTCAGCATAATAAACAAATAAAGCAATTTAATAGCAATCCACAAATATGATCGCTAACACAAGTCAGCAGTAATCGCTGGTGACAATCTAAGCAATATTATGTAATGGAAGCGAAGAAACTATTATGAAAAGTCGCAAATCAAATCAAAGACATTTTAGAAAAATATGTTCCACCCAATTCTCCGTTCTTTGAACAATTTTATCTCGTGCTTGAGGAAAGACGGCAGAATTTCATAAGAACATATGAAATCATTTTGTTTAAATGAAATACCCCAGTTTAAATTGAATACTTGCTATACTATATAATAGCCGACCCGACAACATGACTATTCAGTGGAAGGAATTTGCTAATAACTGCAGCGTTTAACAACAGAATCTTAACATAGATACAGATCGTCTGGATAGTGCAAGTATTATGTTATAGAAAGGTTTATGACGACATTTATAGCTTCAAAATATCGAGTTATATTACTTTAAAATTTCAACAATTGCAACATTTTTATTAATAAATTTATTGTGTACAGTGATGCGCATTGTATTGTTAATCTAAACCAAATTGAATTGAATCGACCTGAATACATACAAAAAGTCCATCAAAGTCGATCCGGCGGTTTAACTCTTAATTTGAAGAAATTTTTTGTAGCAAAAAAAGTAACTGACAAACACATAACTTCGGCTTCGACGCCATCTTCGGCGAAAACTGATATTTTGAGTGTTGCCATTATTCAAAATATATTTTCTACTAACTCTTTTATATGTTACCAACACACTAAAATCAAAATCTCACAGAGTTTTCACAAGAATTATAAATATTTTTTATATACCATCCGATACATAAAAAATTAGGTGGGGTTAGGGAGATGTAAAATACTTTACGAGCAGACCTAAATATGCACAAAACAAGTGCGTGTGTACTAAGTACACATATCAGAAGTGTAACTTCTTTGGCATACTAATTTTTAAGTCTTGTTTATATTTATACAAACCTAACACTTTCGATTTCCGAGACTTAAAGTCAGGGGAAAAATGGAAGATATGTTAGGAATTTAATGAATTTATTTATCATTAAAATATTATGAATACAAATAATTTATTGAAATCGCAAATGGTTACATACATACATAGCATCACGCCTCATTCCCATAGGGGTAGGCAGAAACAACGTCTTTCCACTTGCCACGATCCTTGCATATCTCCTTCGCTTCTTTCATTCTCATTAAACCTTTCATACAAGTTCGTCGGTTTAGAGTACTCTTGACCTGGCCGTTATTTAAAATGTCCTGGATTTGGTCCAGGAACGTTCGCCTTGGTCTTCCCCTTCCAACTTTCGCATTCACTCTTGACTCATAAATCCTTTTTGTCAGTCTCCTTTCATTCATTCTCTCTACATGCCCAAACCATCTAAGCATACCTTTCTCAATTTTAGTCACTACGTCTTCTTTTATACCACAACGTTCTCTTATCACACTATTTCTTACTCTGTCACTCAGTTTTAATCCACTCATGCTTCTCAACGCTCTCATCTCTACCGCATTTATTTTACTTTTGTGATTCTTCTGCCATACCCAACTTTCACTACCATACATAAGTGTTGGCACCAACACTCCAGCATGCACTGCCAGTCTAGCCCTTTGAGACACCATCTGGCTATTCATAAAAGCATGCAGAGCACCATTTACCATATTCCCTGCATTCACTCTCCTTTCGATATCACTTTCACATGTTCCATCTTTTGTAAATTTAGATCCCAAGTATACAAATTCTTTCACCTCTTCCACTTGTTCCCCATCTATCAAAATATTGCCATTCATCATAGATTCATCTCGTTCAAAAAGCATAACTTTCGTTTTGTTTACATTCACTTTCATTCCTTTCCCTTTCAAAGCTTCATTCATAATATTTAGCATCTCCTGAAGCTCGTTAGCGGATGACGCAAGTATTACTTGATCATCAGCGTAGAGTAAACATTTGATGAGTAATTCATTCATTCTTAACCCATACATACTTTCTTTTAAATCTGTCAAACATTTATCCATGAATAGGTTGAATAGCCATGTCAGGTTGAATCGCAAATGAATAAAAAGGCCAGGTGTATTTTGTCAATATTAGAAATTATCGATAAAATTTTGTATTTAGGATTAGATTTT
The DNA here is from genome assembly GCA_015832385.1 of Elymnias hypermnestra. Classification (NCBI taxonomy): domain Eukaryota; kingdom Metazoa; phylum Arthropoda; class Insecta; order Lepidoptera; family Nymphalidae; genus Elymnias; species Elymnias hypermnestra. The sequence continues at coordinate 4,100,489 of JACTOM010000933.1, forward strand.
TTTATTGCTGACAGTTTAGCGCTTGACTGTGCCCTCACCTGATGGTAAGTGATGATACCGTCTAAAATGGAAGCGCGCTAATCTGGTAAGAGGCAACATACCCCTTACGGTTTCTACACAGCATCGAATCGGAACACAAATCTCTTTGTTTTGGCGGGACATCTTTGCTGGCAGGGTGGTAAATAGCCTCACAGCAGGCCAGACTTAGACAAATTAGAAAATACAATCGAACCCGGGGCCTCTGCTAGCAAGGTGAGTACTCGCACCACTGCGCCAACGAGGCCGTCAAAAGAATGGAGTATTTATGAAAAATTTTTATATTATGTTTTATGAAAAATAGTATAAATTATTAAATGACGAGTGGCAAATTAAAATGCCATATGTTGTTTGTATATATTAAAACTACTACTACCTTCAAACGAATTAGCATAAAAAACGCGGCACATCTTCGTTGTACACTCATGTGGCTAAAGAAGTTTCACTTAAAAATACTCAATAAAAATTAAAAGTAACGATTTTTGTATCATATACGCATAAAAAGACTTTTATACTTTAGGTGTGTTGACGTCCTGAGTGATCGACGACCGTTTCAGCTAATGAATGAATGTCTCCCCGAAGAATATTTGTCGCTGTACTAAATAAATTGAACTTATTATTATAAGCAACTTTCTGAGTAAACAAATAACGGCGTCGTAAAATACATCAGCTTTTATCTTGTCGCTGAGAAATGCCTTTATGCACACTGGATGAAGTATAAACCTCCATTCGGAAGTGTGGGACTCACTGGCAGTGCCGAAAGCCAACGGAGTCCTCCTCGCTTGATTTTTTTATTATTGTACCAACCTTTGGTTGTTTTGTAATATAAGGTTTTCAATCTAGCCTTACTGAGCAATTAGTTATAATACTTTGACCTAATCTACCTAATATGTACTTGTATTATCTAAGTCTATATTCCGACGGCTACTATAATGTCTAATGACTCACACTGTTCTTGAGTTCTTGATTAAAAACACCACACCACTATATTGTGTCACTGAATTTTCACTAACTCAAAAGGTTTTGTTCTTTTGAGTCTTTGTGTGATATCCAGAAGCTTAGCAGCTTCGGTACTCACGTGGTGGCGAAGTTTTTAGTGGTAAGCTTTGGCAACTCTTTCGATGTATGCTCTATTAATGAACTTGATGTTTAGGTCCTTGTGAAGATAGCTATTTTTTATGTGTTAAGGTGCATTAACTATTTCCCTAAGTATTTTGTTTTGAAATTTTTGTATTATTTTGAGATTGCTAGGTTTGGTACATCCCCAAAGTTGCATACCAAACTGGTATTAAATAGGACCGTTCTATATAGTAGTAGTTTATTCGGTACTGTCAGTGCTGAATGCCTTCCAAGTAGCCAATACATCATTCTATATCGTATTTCTAGCTCTTCATGTTTCTTTTTAACATGAGCTTTTCATCGAAGTTTTGTATCCAACGTCATAACCAAGGTACTTAGCTGTGTTGACATAAGGCAGTTTTTGTCTATTTAGATTGGACAATATTTCGTGCCCTTATTTGTAAAATCAACATGCACCGATTTCGATTCATTTAGCCTTATCCGTCATTTCATTATCCACTCATGGACTTTATTTACTGCAGCTTGAACCTTTTTTATAGTTTCTTCGTGATTTTCTCCAGTTACCATGATAGAATGTTTTGATTGAATGATGGGACCCACATAATTGCCGACACATTCGGTTCTAGCATCCCTGCGTTAAAGGTTAAAGAAATTAAGAGTACGGGCAAATTCAAGGAAACTATAAATGCGTGTCAATTAAATAAACGTTTAGGATTCCGGCTTCCTCCTGTTCGTAGTAAAATATTGTTGCTACTTTACCCTAAAACTCTACGTTAACGTGATCCTTCCTTAATTAGGACAGCTTAACTACGAAAAGCTATCAGTGCCTCACTATGAATGGGATGTACCATTTACTATAAGAATGTTGTATAAAACTTTGCATTCAAAACAAATGCAAAATAATTTTCTACTCTATTAATATACAAAAACATAGCACAGAGACCATATGTCACCAAGTTTGTGATCTAAAGTGATAATAAAGATCAATAAGGTAGCTGTAATGCCATAGAAAATAGTTAGAATATGACTTTATGATTAGATATTCAGAAGCTGAACTTATTACAAAAGTTACTAAAAAAGTGATACTTCATTTCACTTATTCAGAGCAGTAAAAATAATGACAGTTCACGGCGTATATATATTAGAAAACTTGTTGTACGTCCATAAAAATATTGACTCTTTTAGGAAGAAAAGTGAATGCACCTCATATAACTTAAGAAATGGAAATAAAATTGCTGTAAATTCTAGTAGGCTACATAAAATTGACAAGTCATTCAAGGGTAACTGTATACGGTTCTATAACAAACTCCCAGAAGAAGTTACAAAAATGTCTCTTAATAAATTTAAATCTTTTATTAAAAGAAAACTAATTGAGAAATCATTCTATAATTTGAAAGAATACTTAGAAGACAAAAAAGCGTGGGAGTGAATGAATTGCTCTATATATATATAGATATAGAATATTTTTAAATTAAATATTGTAATGATGATAACAAAAAAAAAAAAAAGTACACCCGACTGAGTTTGTTGTGGGCTCTTCTCAGATCAGGGCGCGAAGGAACCCTCGTAACTTTAGATTGTAAGTCGTTCTTTTATGTTATCATCAGTCATTCATTTAAATAATAAATAGAAAAAAAAAACGATATTTGACGATTCAAAAGTGCTGTAATAGGCCTACTTGAATAAAGATATTTTGACTTGACTTGACTTGACTGTTCATTCTCTGAACATTTAATTTACTTAAACGTAGTCAAAACTTCTAATAGTTTCGACGCTTTATCTTCAGTGTTCCATAAATATGTATGTCAAATATTCATAATGCCTTTTCTGTAATATTTAAATATATGCTTAAAGCATACAATTTATGTCAGTTGGTACTCGCAAAAATCTCGCCAATGGACGCCAGTGGACACCTAATTTGGACCAACTTGAGGCATATATAATTTTTATTTTAACTTGACAATATTGCACTTTTTTAAACCAAAATATAATAGAAGAGCTACACTTTTAAATATCACATTTAAATATACGCAGACGAAGTTACACGGATTATCTAGTTGCCATATAAATCTCTAGCACATTTTATTCAAATAACACCTCATAAAATAAACCTCTACGAGACATCTTCGTTGGAAAAAAGGTCAAACTTTCTTGCCCCGATTTTATTATAAATTGAACCGCAACTATGAACTTTTACGTGACATGGGTCCGAGGTTTCATATTGAATTTCGGCTAAGATTTGCTGATGTCTGTCAACCATTACAATGGCTTCGAGTGCATTGACCTCACGGAGAAACTCTGGTGGAAACCTTCAGATTAACTATCGCGCGAATGACAAATTGAGCATGACTTCGCGTTTTATACTGTTGTTCCTCTCAAATCCTCCAAGTTGTTTTTCGTTTACGATATTAAGCAAGTTTAACTCGTAGAGAAGCAATTCATGATCGATGACTGGAGTTGCTTGCTTGACAGGCGCTCTGGATTTCGTACAGGACAATCTTAGAAAACGTTATAAACTAATCAAAATCAAATTATTTTGAGCATAACCAATAAGAAAGAAGTTACTATTTATATTTAATTCTTACAGCTTAAAAAGCGCCTTTAGAATCAAGTCCAAACATTTTTTTGCTTAAATAATCTTCAACATCGCTTTATGTCTTTTGTAAAACCATTTTATATATATGTTTGAAATGTATGTATAAGCAATCTAATATAATATAATATAATCCCAAACTGATGGAATCTTATTAAAAATGTATACGATCAACCCGCAAAATGATTTCTGACCCTTTTTCATCCTAAAACATAAGATTGTGTATATTGCTTTTTTAGTGTAGGTATATGTGAATAGACTGCCTCATTGGTCTAGTGGTTAGTTCGACTACAGACATGAAGGCCAAGGTTCTAGTCCCGGGTCGGGGCAATTCGAAATCGATATTGAGTTTTCTATTAAGATTTTCTCAATATTTGCCCGAAGTTGGGAAGATCCACCCCCGTGCCTCGGAGAGCACGTTAAGCCGTCGATCCTGCGCCTGATCTCTCTCCAATCGTGTCGGATTTCGTCACATCGAACTATGAGAGTGAAGGAATAGACAGTGCACTTGTGTACTATGCCTGCCAATTATGTAAATATATATATATATATATATATGTATATATTGTTATTATGATTATTACCCCATTTATCAACGGTATTCTGTAAAACATGCAGCGATTAACACATGATGGTAAAAAATCATATCCTTAGTACAAAAGGTAGAACATCTATAAATAATTTATCTTATATAATTAGAATTTTAAACTTGACTCTTTATACATAGGGGTCGTGGATTTGATAAATATTTTTCAATACTACTGTTTGTTCACGCTCATCGTAAATATAATACTTTTATTCATCCATAACAAAAGTTCAGATACATTTTATTAAACTAAAACATTGAATGATACTTTATGGTTATGCAAGTTTTTCTACTATAGTCCTTAATAAAATTTTCTGTATTAATTATTACAGCGCCGTCTGTTCCTGTAAAGCTAAATGGCATTTATTTTAAATCTTAAATTACTTATATTGTTATACAACTGAATAAGGATATTTTACGAGAACATTGTAAGAGAAATATATTGTACATAAATATTCCATTTAGACATTTTACATACGCGTTCTTCCCTTTAACTTTTCACCAAGAATTTTCTGTGTGAGAAATATTACACCCACACTTAATTTGCTGAAACAAACTCTGCAAGCTTTTGAACTTTGCAGCTAATGAAAGAATCTTAACTTTGTTTCAAACTTTTTACTCGTATTATACGTGAGATTTTTGAAACATTTCAAGATATATAATAAAAGCTTCACTAATAAATAATTTACGAAAAAAGAATGGTATATTTGAATTATGAGTCGATTTTTTTTTTGTTACTGACATGTAAGCCCTTGAATGTGAACTCATTTTATGTTAAGTGCTTGTCTGTGATCACACCTAATGGTAAGTGATGATACAGTCTAAATTGGAAGTTCGCTTATGTGGTAAGAGGCTTTAACAGCTTCGTTGGCGCAGTGGTGCAAGTACTCACTTTGCTAGCAGAGGCCGCGGGTTCGATCCCCGGTAGGGCGAATATAGAAAATTCTATTTTCTAATTTGTCTAAGTCTGGATTGGTGGGAGGTGCCGGCCGTGGCTAGTAACCACCTTACCAGCAATGACGTATGGACAAACAAAGAGATTGTTCCGGTACGATGCTCTGTAGAAACCGTATAATGCCTCTTACCAGATTAGCGCGTTTCCATCTTAGACTTTACCATCAGGTGAGATCACAGTCAAGAGCTAAACTGTCTACAATAAAAAACGCAATTCACCTCTTATGGTTTTAAACAGAACGTACCAGAACACGCATCTCTTTGTAGTACGTCTGTGCTGGTAGGGTGGTCACCAGCCACAGCCGAAACCTCCCAGCAGTCCAGACTCAAAAAAATTAGAAAATACAATTTCTTAAAGTTACCCTGTCGGCTCGAATCAGAGACTTCTGCTAGCAAAGCCAGAACTCGCACAACTGCACCAGCAAGGCCATCAGACGTTACAGTCAAGTGACACTACAGTTTAAGATAGTGCGCAAACCTGGTAAGAGGTATTATTGGTTTCTATAGAAGTATCGTACCGATTTTTTGAAAATTAGTTGCAACCGGAGTCACCAACCAGTCTGCAGTTTTCTATTCAATTTAATTCAACTCAAGTCTATTTAATATTAGAAAATACAATTTCCAAAACCTACCGAGAATCGAAGCCGTAACCTCAGCAAGTGATGCTTGTCTTCACCACTATTAAATCATCAAAGGTTGAACTCTTATAAACTAATGGTTAACTTTGTAAATTTTTCCAGTTTAATTATTTTATGCTTAGTTATTGGGTTTCTTAACTAGAAGTATACGAGTAATGTGCAATATAACAATGGCTTGATATTTTTGTCTATTTTTTATCCTAAATAGGATGTAGTCCTAACTGAGTAAACTGTACTCGTATCTTAACATTAAATGTTTAACTAAATTTCTTGTTTCCTATAAATTTCGGGTAATTATGTACGCGTATAAATAATATAGAAACTCATACGAGTCACAGGAATCTTTTATAAACTCGTATATACAAGAGATATTCAACACGCTCATTACAACTCCTATTGTCTTAGAATTTAGTATTATTACGCTCTATAAGAACGAGTTTACCCATCTTTCCACGGGATTGTGATATATATGTACAAAATAATTATTGCGAGATAGACTTCAAATTCGCCATACATATCCTTTTAGAGACGTAGTTCCCAAATTGCCACGGGTTCGAGGACTATGCGGGCAACACTGAAGCAAACCGTCTCTAAGCCATAAATTTAACATTGAAATGATGAAATATTAAAAACGTTTCTGTTGCAAATTTTCAATGTTATACGAGTACACCTATCAGGAGATAAATTTTCATTTTTCCTTCACTTTGGAATATGAATGTACGTTTCGAAGAGCACTCGTATTTCTTAAACATCCAATTTTCTTTATACCGCCATAATACATTATTCATGACTCAACAGTTCAAAATGAAAACCCAGTGTCTGACAATTTTCTTTTAAATCATTATTATTGTAAGTGATAATAACGAATCACTTCAGAATTGATCCTCAAATCATAAAAATTGGATTTATACTTTTGTTTTCCTAAGCAAAATTTAAACAATTATTGTACTGACTTTAGATTGTACCTCCTCACTACACCGGGAAAACCTACGGACCATCATATTATACCGAATTGCTAGTGCTCTACACTCTCTCTTTATGTCTGCCTGATCCTTAAAGTCCTCCGAAACATAATGTCCCAGATATTTGTAATAATGTGACCCTATTAAAAGGAGCCCCATTTAAGGTAATTTTGGGCTCATATTGAACATGTTTGCGAGGGACCTTAAAGATCAGGTATTCACATTTTGTCACGTTATATCGTAGCCCATGTCTAGCTGCATATTCGTCACATATTTTCAGCAAATCTCTGATAGAACCTGCCGTAGGACCCAGCAGCACCATTTGCGTAGCTTAGGTTGTTTACACTGATGCCAACTACCCAACACCCGACGTGCTTACTGCTGAGCTTCGGCAAGGTCAATCCGCCCTGCCTCACGCCGCATTCCAACCCGTATGGTTCTGAGAGCCGCTTTCCTCACGCTGTTCCTTTGATTGGTATACCAAAACTACATGACACCGAGTAATTCCGGCTGTACACCCACTCGCTCCATCTTGTTTATTGTCTTTAACAATTGGTTCTTATTCTATTATGTACACAGTTGACGGTGCCGACCCGGTACTTGTGATAGGAGGTACCGCTCCTCCGTATCACAGTACATATATTAAGTGAACCTAATTACGACAAACGAATTCGAATACGTTAAATAACTACTTACTATTAATGTACATAGATAAGAAAATGCATATATGTATGTGTGAATGTGTTTGTGTGGGTGGGTGTGTCGATATTACACAGGTGGTTTTAAAAGACTTTCTACCTCTATATAACTTTGTTGTAATAACCACTGTGTCACAGTTAGCTTACATTTGTAATATGTTAGTCGGTAGATATTAATATTGTTGTCAACTAAGTTATAAAGTCGAATTGACTGCCAAGTAAACAGTCGATCAGCAATTTCTGTTTTAGCCGGTTTTACTAATTCTGATACTGCAACCTACAAAAAGAACTACTTTTATGGATGGCATTTTCAGAAACGACAAGTAAGCTAGCCTGAACTTTAAGGACACTTCGTAACACGTATAGTTTCCTTACAGTAAGCACCTCTGCACATTTATAAAGTTTTTCGGTAACGACCTCTAACCACTCTCCACTTCAAGAATATTTCCTTTAGTAGCTGAACCCCATACTGGAATGCATTAGGTCACAACAGATTAGAGCAAGGTGAAAAAAATTGTTGGAGCAATTTTTTGTAAACATGTCGTAAACATTATAAATTAATTAAATTTTGTTTTTTCAGTTAAAGTGATTTAGAAAAGAGATTTTTATTTTATATTTTATGAAAAATAGTATATTAAATTAATAAAATGCCACATGTTATTTGTAAATATTAAAACTACCTAACCTTCAAGCGAGTTAACTTAAAAACGCTGTACTTTACTCTCAAGCACCTAAAGAAGCATCAAGAGCGTTACAACAAATTAATATATATAGTGAAAATAAAATAAGGCCAAATATGGTTTACACAAATTGATACATAATATTTTAAATTACAGAGCATAAATTAATATGTATTATTGAAATAAAGTGTACAAGTGTTAATATATGAAAAAGAAAACAAAATGCCGGTCAAGAATACCGGATCTGTATCATATCAATAACTTGTGAACGTTCTCCAGCTCTCTCCATATAATAGAGTGTCACACATCGATTATCCGGGGAACATAAATTACGGAGTTTTACCCGGAGCGGACTTGTTATTACGTGAAAATCTGTGGGGGAAGCATTGGACTGATTTATTGGAGCACTTTATCGTTTGCAGGTCGCTTGGTGTTATTAAACATAGAATTGGGGGTCGCAGTCAGCTTTTCTTCAGATTGTCTTTTATTGATGGTACACAAATCAACGCATAACATTAATATATTCCAAATGTTTTGGTAACTGTATCCGTATCTATAATAAACACCCAGACTTTCTAGTGATATCGCTAAATAAATTTGTTAATTGGTTACAAGAAAGGTTATTAAAAAATCTTACTATAATTTAAAAACCAACCCTTAGATATTAAAACCGTATGGGAATAGACGAATTATAATACATGAATATAATATTTTAAATATAATGATAAGGAAAAATACAATATATACGACTGAATTTGTTGTGGACTCTTCTCAAGATGATGAGAAGGAACCCTCGTAACTTTAGATTTTAAGTCATTCTTTAATACCAGCATCACTTGTACTTTAGAATTAGTGTGTAATTAGGCTTAAATCTAATTCTAGAATTAATTGTCTTAAAATTACGCGAAGCCAAAGATAGTATTAATAAATACTTATTGCCATTAAAATATGACGAAATGTAATTCTCACTAAAACGTACAGCGTAAAATATAAACTGACCTACCTACTTATTATATTTTGAAATATGGCTTACATAATTCTATTTACACGACACAGTAAATACATTTACACTGCACAACCGAAAATAATTATATACTGTATAAGATGTTATTTTCTTTTTATTGTTATTTTTCTTTATTGTCTTTGTTTATTTCTTTAATTGCTTTTCTTATTGTTAAGGAAGAGCGGAGTCTTCAGCCACAGGGGTTACTTCTACCCTTAAAAGAAGACTACAACCTTTTTATATGTTAAAGTTCTGAAGATAACGAAATAAACCACTGTCATTTTTATTTATAGTGTGTGGAAAGATATATATTTAATTCAAAGGTGCTATAAAGGCCTACTTGAATAAAGATACTTTGAATTTATTTCCGTATACCCGGATGGAAATACTACTAAGTAACTAAGTTAAATAGCAGCCTACTAACGTCCCACTGCTGGACACAGGCCTCCTCTCTCCAAGTAGCGAGGGTTATTAGAGCATAGACCACCACGCTGCTCCACTGCGGATTGGCAGGCATAGTACACAAGTGTACTCTCTATTCCTTCACTCTCGTGGTCCGATGTGAGGGGAATCCGACATGACTAGAGAGACATCAGTCGCAGGACCGGCTTAATGTGCTCTCCGAGGCATGGGGGTGAATCGCACCGCCAAAACTCAATATCGATTTCGAATTGGCCTGACCCTGGGACACGTCCCTAGGACCTCATGTCTGTAGTAGAAGATGCTAACCACTATACTAATGAGGCAGTTCTAACAAACTAAGTAGTACGATGGAAATATGCTTTATTTTGTTGATATAGCTTATCGTGACGTAGGACTGTAATTTTTAATTAATGTTGTGTTTGTTTAGTTATTATTGAAAGCAAGCTTTGGTGTTCTTATTATATGCCAATTTTTTTGAAGTGAAACTTCTTTAGGCGCATGAGGGTTAAGTTTTTACGGACGAAACGCATGATTAACGAAGATGTGAAGCGTTTTTTATGCTAATTCGATTGAAGATTAGGTAGTTTTAACATTAACAAATAACATGTGACATTTTAATTTTCCACTCGCCATTCAGTAAGTTAATAAAATATAAAATAAAAATATTTCATAAATTCTCTTTTCTAAATTTTAAATTCAAAATCAAAATATAATTAATTATTTCTAATTTTGACAAAAAACACGTGGCGATTTTATTTACAATTCGTCATTTGGTACTTTAAATATTTTAATAAAAATTAAATTCATTAAATTCCTAACATATCTTCCTTTTCCCTCCCTCTAAGTCTCGGAAATCTAAAAGTTTTCGATTTGTATAAATATGAACAAGACTTAAAAATTGGTTGGTCAAAGAAGTTTCACTTCTGACATGTGTACTTTGTACGCACGCACATTCCGATACAGAGGGAGGGAAATAGGAAGATATTTTACGAGTTTAATGAGTTTAATTGTCATTAAAATATTAAAAGAGTCGAAAATTAATATAAATACTTTAATGACATCTCAAATGATGAATTGTAAATAAAAAAACCACGTGTTTTTTGTCAATATTAAAAAAATATTTATTTATTTTTGTTTTTGAATTTAAAATTTGTAAAAGAGAATTTATGAAATATTTATATTTTATGAAAAATAGTATATTAAATTATTTCGTTTATATGTTTATTTTTGAAGCGGTTATCCATTTATTTAATTAATAACACCGTCACGAGATAATTTCTGTTAAAAATTCCCAGCAAAGATTTACTAATTAATAAATCGAAGCTTTCTTACGAGACTCTTAGAAATAGTATATATTTCGGTGGATTGTATAGAAGTAGAAAAAAAAACATTATTAATATTTAAACCTATTAAAAATTTAAACATCCAACAGCCGTGTTTAATGTTCAAGTATTTATATCGCAACTTTTACTCGACTTAAAGTTAGCATGATGAAGTAGTGCATAAGTTTTCAAATGTGCGGTTTCTTTTCATTTGTAACTTAGCCTTTGTTGTAAGTATTTATAACAATGAGCTATTGTATACCATGTTTGTGAAGACAGAGTTTTTTGTAACTAACTTGTTAAAAAAGTTTATAAGAAAACGGTAAAAGCTTTAGTAACAGCTAAAGAGAAATTAATTAAAAACAGTTCCAAATCTTTGACTTATAGTCATTATGGTTCACCATATCTTTATATATTATGAAATAATGTTCTTTATCATTACTGCCTATTGCAATCGCATATAAATTAATTAAATATTAGTTCTTTATCATATTTACCATATCTACTTTATAATATACATTAAAATGCTTCAAGTAGTATAAATATTACAATACATTTATTATTAATAATAAATGTAGTCGGTTTACAATTAGATATATTAATAAGGTCAAATTTATTGACTATTTGAACGGGTACATATCACGATGGCGATTTTTAATTTTTAATTTTGCCGATATTTCGACCCAGTTGCATGGATCGTGGTCACGACGATACTGCTGTGGTCGGTTGTGTCAAGCTGTCAAGGGCAGAATCTGTCTACCCTACGTCTGATTCTTTTATTTTTCACGGCACCCACATCCATTTGTCGGCATACTACACTCACAACGTCACGTTTTAATTTTGAAAAATTGCGTCGTTTGTTCATTTGGCATAGCTTCACCACTGGATTCCACGTATCAGCCAGCTTAAAACCATCTTCACGATTGAAATTAGGATATTTTTTAATTTCAATGGCCTCGCGAACTAATCTCGGCATATAATGGCGGTCCGTGGAAAGAACTTTCGGGCTATGAAGTTCTATCCAGTGTTGAGTTCCCTGCTGCAAAATGTGCTCCGCGATCGCAGATTTTTGTATGTCGTTGTGCTTGACAGCATTTATGTGTTCTGACACACGAGTTGCTATGGAACGCTTCGTTTGCCCAATATAAGAGCTTCCACAGCTGCAGTCAATTTTGTAAACGCCCGGACATTGATATGGTAAACGATCCTTCGGAGATCTTACCATGTTTATTATCCTTTGTAAGGGAGTGAAGACCGTTTTGATGCTATAGTTATTTCTCAGTAGCCTGCCTATTCTGTCCGTCACTCCCTTTACAAAGGGTAAATAGGCCTTTGGCCTTTCTACCTCCAAAGGTCGTTTATGGTGTCTCTGCTTGCTTACCTCCTTGGAGATTGCAAATACCATTGCAAGAAGTTGACCAATACCTGGAACACCTGAATAGCATTCATCATAAAATAGCCTTCACGTACGAAATGGAGAAACACAGATCGTGATATGTACCCGTTCAAATAGTCAATATGTTAATAAACCACGAAAATTTAAGTTTAAAACAAAAGGTCAAATTTCTTATTGTTTTTTTTGACGACTTGGATCATTTCTCACAACGTAACATCTTTATTGGTTACAATATTATTTTTCATCATACCTGTATCGAAACATTGTACTTTCTGCATTATTTTGAGTAACAAAAGCGCCACATTACTTCCCGATTTAAAAAAATAGTAATTTTGTTGTCTTGTCTTACATGTCAAAATATTTGGCAATTTTTTTATTAGGTGCCCCAACAAAATTTGTCTTCTTCATTGAATTCTTCTTACGATTCATTATAACGTATCTTTAATACATTTAAAATATCTTATATATCCGTGATAAAATTCGCTTGTACAGTAAAAAGAGTTAAACGGACAATTTTAATACAATAAATACATACAAGCTTGCAATTCTATATTTAAGAGTTAAGAAGGTTCAGAAATCATTTGTCAGGTTGAGCATGCGTATTTTTAATGGGATACCGCAATCAGTTTTAGATTTACCTCCACATAATTTTAAGAAACATGTCAAAAACATTATAACGTTGAAGATTATTTAAGCGATAGAAATGTTTGGACTTGAATCCAGTTGCTCACAGAAGCAATATACATACACACTTTAACATACAAAACTATTTTTAAAAGAGTAACCGTTGGGTTTCTTGTCGGTTTCTTCTCAGCGGATTCGACTTTCCGAACCGGTGTTGCTGCGCTACCAACTTGACTTTGGTTGAAAGTTGTTATAAATAAAGTAGTGTGAAGTGAAAACTCGTTGTTTAGTTACGTAGTCGAAACCTGCGCGCTGATGATTGAATATATATCTTACTTTATTTCTTATTAACATTTTTATCGAACTGTCGATCCCGGTCTGATGAAAAATTGTATACGATCCGAGAGACGAAAGTATGACATTGCCACCCGCGCTTTTGTCGCAATTATCACGCGGTCGGCGATGTCATACTTTCGGCCCTAGGTGCGTAATATACTATTAAGTTGAATCTCTATAGAGGGTTGGCCTCATTTGACGGCAGGTTAGAGGGTTAGGATATAAAAACCTCCGATTTAGAGTTTCATTGTCAGCTTTTTGTTGAATTGTCCCTTTACAACCGACAGTAAGAATCGTACGTCGATTTTATTTTCCTTTAATGGAAACCGATGTGCTTTTGTAAGGTGATATGGAAAATTTTGTAGGTTTATTTGTCTCTGTAATTTTCATGGTTTAATAACATATTTAAAATGTATAACCACGATAGCCACGTCTATACTACGGTAAATGTTACCGTGGTGTATAGTTGAGTCTGGAGTTATAGTAGGCTCCGGCTGTAGATAGTTACCACCCTACCAGTAAATACGTACCGCCAAGCAAGATTATGTTCCTGTGTGATGGTGTGTAGAAATCATCTTAACAGGTTAAAAAGTTTTGTGCTAAGTTAAAAAGTGGGAGAGAGTTTGTGATTATCTATGCGTTCACAGAAGAATCAGAAACGACAATAAATAGCGCGAACAGTGCCTGAACTTCGACGATCTAGCTGATGCAATGGTGTATGACCTCGCTTCGCTAGCTGTGGTCCTGGTTTCGATGCCCGCCAGGGAACATGTAGGAAAATTTTCTAGATCTGAATCTAATTTGTTTAGACCTGTACTGGAGCCACTAATTACGCCCTACCAGTAAAAACTAGCCGCCAAACAAAAATTTGCTTACCGGTGCGAGGTTCTAAAACATTCTAAAAAAATAGGCAGTCGTATATGTCTATCTTTTAAGACTGACTTACTATAAAGTATTTTATTGTAACGAAATTTCTAAGCCTCTTTATATATTTTTTTTTGACGCTGGGAAATGCATTTCTGTACCCCGAGTAGGGAGTGTGGGGCTCACTGAAAGATCACAATACCCACTAAAACCCAGCAGAACCCTCAACATCCCTGAGTGGAGACCCAGAGGTACGAGTACACAATCAACTTTCGTACCCCGGATGTAGCCACCTCATCTCAATAGTTTATGGAGGCGGAAGAAGATGCGTAAATCTACGCACCCTGCTTCTCCGCCTCCTCTGGATAAGTGGAGCGCTGATGGCATTCTGTCTCACCCTCTCCGATGCCTCCTTCAGTGACATAACGGAGTCGCAGAAAGAAGCGACTGCCCTCCAACCCGTCTCATTAGCAAGTATTGCACCAACTATGCTCACCAACGAGAGTTCCCTCCGATCAGCGACAGCAAAACGTGTCGCTAAGGTCCCCATGCGGAACACTCTACCATTTTGTGATGCGCCGAATCTGTGGAAACAACACACTCGTGGTAGGCGGCCGATTTCTCACAGCCGACGACCTGATGCAGGTATTTACCAAAACAATCGTGTTCGGTTAACACCTGCACCAGTCTGCAAGAGAGCGATCCGTGCCCTCTAGCTAACTATTTCTCCACGAAGGGACGGATTGCCTCTAAAATGGCTTCACCCGAAATTGGAGGGGCCCATGACTGAGCCTCGACAATGTCAGTTCTTCTCACCCCACCTCTAGTTCTTCCAGTCGCCATGCACTGATAGGCGGCTGCAAGAACTTCCGCCTGTAGCTCCCATGGGGAATCCCCTGGCAGGAGTGTTGTCGCTGTCCACGATACAGTACGGTATTCCCGTATCGCTCTGACCGCACTCCGTAAGACCCTCTCTATATATACGACGCAGACAAAGGTATAGGGATCAGCCTATACCTTATACAATTACTTCAATTAGAACTGAAATTTATTTTATGTATTTATTATTCCTGTCCAATTTCTTATGGTTGTATTTTTTGAACTTACATATATTATATTTGAGACCTATGTCCAGCAGTGGACGTCCATCGGTTGAAGCGACGATACTTTACTTGTGTATGTTTGTTTATAATATATTATTAGCTAGTATGTGTATTGACGTATTCTTAGAATTTTTAACCGACTTCAAAAAAAGGAGGAGTTTATCAATTCGTCTGTATTTTTTTTATGTTTGTTACCTCATATCTCCCGACTGGGATCACCGATCTTGATGATTTTTTTTTAAAATAAAAGGTGGTGCTCGTCATAGGGTCCTATTTTTTTAATCCAGTTCTGATGATGGCATCCATGAGAAAACCGGATAAGTTTTAAATTTGCATTAAGCATGTGCGCGATAAAAGGACGAATAACTCAAGATCACGCCAACCGATTTCGATGATTCTTTTTTATTCGAAAGGATATACTTCAAGGGTTGTGATGTAATAGTTTGGTTAGGTTCTGATGATGGAATCCATGACAAACACTAGCTTGACTTATATGGCAGCAATAGTTAAAGAAATAAAGTTTCAACACGAAGGTGCTGGAAGGCAAAAACGACGTAAAGAGTAAATTCAAAATTGATCATCAGAACAAAAAAGCGTTTCATAAAATCAAAGAACAATTGTAACATCCGTATCTTTAGATTAGAATTATCATTTCTGACATTATATATATTGCTAAACAGATTGACTTTAGCAGTATTTTATTCTTGTATTGTTACTACATGTCTAATCAAAGGTCGATATCAAGAACATTAATTTTAAGACGCAGCTTTTACATGCGAATATTTTAACGAATTTATTATTGAAGTGAAACTTCTTTCGGCTTTCTTTTTATTAACAATTCGTCATTTGAGATTTCAATAAATTATTTGTATTCATCTTCGAATCTTCATTCATTGAATTCCTTACATATCTTCCTTTTTCCCTCCCTCTAAAGTTTTACATTTGTATAAATATAAACGAGAATTAATAATTAGTTTGCCAAAGAAGTTTCACTTCTGGCTTAAGTACTTTGCACGCAAGTACTTTTGTTTTTTTTATTTTAATACTCAGGAAGGAAAAATCCACACTTTGAATACAGTCTTTATTGAAACAAGGTATCAGTATTGGAATAACCTTATTTCCATATTTAAAAAGATCTCTTAATTAAGCAGTATCGACCCAAAAGGGAATACAGTAAGTACAGAATTTTCTTTCAATTATCATTTTCCCTCGTCGCATTATCTCTGTAACGTTGGTTTTATTAAAGAATATTTTTTTCTAAGGACAACCAGTCAAATTAAAACATTTCCTTCCAATTACTGAGTCTGTGAACAAATTAAGTGATTAGGTTTTAAGGAATTACATAATAAAATAAATTATAAACTTATAATTTATTTATTTATCCATTGCATTCAACAAGCAACATTAATTACAAGTGAAACCCTATCAGGGTGTTGCAAAATTGGAATATAATTTTTTCTAAATGAAACAATGTCGAAATTATTCTATACTGCCTATATCTCATGTAGTAACTATTAAAAATAATATCGTAAAAAATCATAAAATAAAATAATTTCGTTTTACATTAATGAAATTACCTAAACGAAAAATACAAAACAAATATTACAAAGATATAAAAAACGAGGAAATCAGAATATTTCGCTACCCCTTGTCAATAAAGTCACTCAATGGATAATTGAGTGAGTTTTTTGACAAATGAAATTCATGTAGGTAATTATATTTACCAATTTGATTGTAGTTTTTTGGGAAGTTACAGTCGTGGGTAGTTATTATCACACCTGCAAAGACGTTCGACCAAGACTAAATTTGTGTTCCTGTAGGATGCTGCATCATAAGAGGTAAATTACCTCTTAACACATTAGAAGGCTTTTATCTTAAACTGTCAAATAACTTGCCATTAGGAGAGATTACAGTCGAGCGTTAAACTATCAGCAATAAAAAAATTGACGGTCTTGCTGGCGCAGTGGTGCAAGTAATCGCGTTGGTAGGTCACTTGGTAGGTTCCAGGATCGATCACCGGTAATACTAATTTAGGGAATCGTATTTCCTAATTTGTTTCAGTCTGATCTGGGGAAGATCTAGTTACTACTCTACCAGCAAAGTCGTACCGCCAAGTTCAAAGATATGTGTTACGGTATAATGTCTTGTAGAAACCACAAGAGGTAAATAATAAAAAAAGCCTCTTATCAGATTAGCTCACTTCCATCTTAGACTACATCAGAACTTACCATCAAGTGTGATCACAGTTAAGCACTAACCTATTAGCAATGGCACTTGACTGTAATGTCATGTGATGGTAATGATACTATCTAAGATGGAAGCACGCTACCCTGATTAAAGATAAATACTTCTTATGGTTTTTACACAGCGTCGTACTGAAACACAAATCTTTTAGCGGTACTTCTTTTCTGGTGGGTTGTTAACTAGCCACGTCGGAATCCTTCTACCAGTCCAGACTGAGACAAATGAAAAAATACAGATTTCTAAATTCGTCCTACGGGAATCGAACCCAGGAACTCTGCTAGCAAAGCGAGTACTCGCACCACTGCGCCAGCGAGGCCGTCAAAATCGGCGTTTCGCCATCTCCTTCCGTGCCATGACATCTATTAACAAATTAGTGCTTGATTGTGATCTAACTTGATGGTAAGTCTAACATGGAAGTCTGAGATATTTACATCTTTGCTCCAGGGAGCCCGTTATTTATTTACATTATATGGTAAATAATATGTTTGTATAAAACTCAAATAATAATACATTATTTGCAAAGCGACTATATAGCCAGTACGAGTTCATTAACGCTAACTAATAATGTAGATGACAAATAATAGAATAAACAGATAAAAACATATTTATCCCGCCTAAACCCCTCTATATTACTATTTTATTACTGTTCCTTAACTTGTTTCTTTGTTATCACCTTGTTTTTCTGCGCTTTAGTGTTGGAGGTGTAGACAAAGTAAATTTTTATTTGTGTTAATACAAAGATATGATCGGAATCCATAACAATTTATTAAAGGAAAAAATCACATGGACTTATAACTTTTCTTTGTTTGCCTGAAACTTTTACGTTTCTAATGAGGAAAAAATATTTTTAACCCTTTGAGTGCGTACCGTCGATATATCGTCACTATTTGAATGTGCATAAAGTACGTAGCTTCTTATGATTTCAGCAGTTTGATATGTCCTTTATACACAATCGAACGAATAACAAAGAATTCATCTAAATGTTGAAGCAAATAAATTCATGTCCTCTAATAAATAAGGTTTTCGAAGTAAAACTTCTTTAGCCGGATGAAGGTAAAATTTTACGCATAAAACGCGTGAAGATCTGCAGCATTTTTAATGCAGTTAACATTTACAAATAATATGTGGCATTTTAACTTTTAATAATTTCATATACTATTTATTTTTCATAAAATATAAAATAAAAATGTTTCATAAATTCGTCATTTGAGATTTCAATAAATTGTTTGTATTAATTTTCGCCACTAATATTTTAATGACAATCAAATTCATTAAATTCCTAACATATCTTCCTTATTCCTTTCCTCTAGGTTTCTGAAATGTAAAGTTTCAGATTTATTTAAAATATAAACAAGGCTGAAAATTTAGTTTGAAAAAAATTACACTTCTGACATGGGTACTTTATGCGCACGCACTTGTAACTTTTTCTGTTCTTATGAAGAAGTTTGTATTTCCATCGTCAACATGTGGAAACAATTTTTGCATGTATACGTATAATATAGCCATCTTTTGTATATTTTAATTAAAATTGGATTAATCGCTTTCATACGCACATTTTTCAATCTATAAACAAAAAATTTTCATGTTCATGTAAGTAGCTGTTTGCTAATAAAACCTTCCCGTTTTATCACTATAACCATTTCACGTTAAATTGAACAAAAAGTGTATCGGGATCACATAAAACCGAAACATTTTTACGACATCCACTATCTAGTTCCTAAATGCAATGTTAATATGAGCATGTTCGTCGTAAACACTGCGTTTTATAGACACAGAATGTATTTGAACTTTTACAGAGGCGACAATAGAAAAGTTTTATATTAAATTTCTAAACCTGTTTTATAGTATCCCATTTCAACTGTTATTGAAAAAATTGGTGAATGCCATCATATAAACCAAATTTGAGGTTTACCTGGTGGGACTGCAGTGTTTGTTAGTGGGTCTTAAAGTACGGCACTATCTACAATATTTGATGTTTACGTAGTTTAGTTTACAGTAGGCAAAAGTTATAAAATCAGTAGTTTCGAAATTCATCGCGGTCAAACGCTTTGCTACTATTTTGTTTTATGTAGAAAGAGCTGGACTGTGATCTCACCTGATGGTAGGGGATGATAGAATGTCGCTAACATGTTCACAGGTAATTTACCTCTAATGGTTTCTACTCAACAACATTCTGAATTTGTTTTCACTACTGCACGGTTTTGCTGGTAGTGTTGTAACTAGCCACGGCCAAGTTCTTCTATAAATCCAGTAAGAATCAAGAAAATTCTATGTTCTAAATTGGTCCTGCCGGTAATCGAACCAGGACTTCGATTACTGCCATCTAGCTTTGTAAATGGTTGAAATACATCTAATTTGTGATTTAAAACTACATAAATTTTTGAGAACAAATTATACCAATGTAATTTAAAGGACTAGTCTAAAATTATATTAGACTAGCAGACCCGACAGACTTCGTTTTGTCAAAAAATACAAACTGACTCTATGACGTTAAGAACACACCTACATTGCTTAGACAGCAGTGAGTACTTGTAATTTATTATGAACTTTATTGAATAACAATAAAGGTCAAGTTGACTCTACATTTTAGGGTTTTCCCTGAATTAATTATTCGAACTTTTCTCAACGTTAAACCGTCCTTAGACTTCAACGAACATTTACAAAATAGAAATGGCAAAATTGGTCCAGGTGTTGATAAGTTATGCGCTTTGCGATTTATTTTTATATTATAGATAAACTATATTAATATCAGTGTGTGGCCTTATTGCAATAGTATTGTGATCTGTTATAATTATATTTTTAACAAGGAACTTTATGGCTAGAAGTTAAATTAATAAGGGAAAAATAATAGAAAATTCAAAATATTATGTGATATATCATTATCCCTTCGCTTGTCTGAATAAAAATTTTTATTTTGACGGCCTCGCTGGCGCAGTGGTACGAGTATTCGCTTTGCTAACGGAGGTCCCGGGGTCGATACCCGGTAGAACGAATTTAGGAAATTGTATTTTCTAATTTGTCTGAGTCTGGACTGGTGGGAGGCTTCGGCCGTGGCTAGTTACCACCCTACCAGCAAAAACATACCGCCAAACAAAGAGATTTATGTTCCGGTACGATGCTGTGTAGAAACCGCAAGGGGTATATCGCCTCCTAACAGATTAGCGCGCTTCCATCTTAGACTGTATCAGCACTTACCATCAAGTGAGATCACAGTCAAGCGCTTATCTGTCAGCAATAAAAAATAAAATAAAAAATTTTGGGTTTTTTTCCAAGTGACATGTCCCAAAAAAATGAGTAATCGGTTCCACATAAATCGCGATGTTTGCGTCTATTGCCCCGCAAATCGAATGACTCTTGAGACTTAAAGGTTAATAAAAAACTTTCAAATGTTATGATTTTTATATTTGCTGATAGTAAAACTATAAAATGTTGTCTTTTGTTTAATATATTAAGCGTCATGTTGCGCTAAACTTAGAGATAGAGAAAAAGTCCGTCTTTATAGGATCATATCTTAAAAATTAAAACTTACTTCACCAATTTTAATTATTATTAACATCAGTTATATAATCAAAAACACAAATAATCACTAATAAACATTCAGGGCTTATAAAATAATACCAAAGAACTTAACAACCTTCGCGCCATACTCACCGTTAGTAACGGTCACTTTATAA
This sequence comes from Elymnias hypermnestra, assembly GCA_015832385.1. NCBI lineage: Eukaryota > Metazoa > Arthropoda > Insecta > Lepidoptera > Nymphalidae > Elymnias > Elymnias hypermnestra. Next base: position 4,121,705 of record JACTOM010000933.1, read on the forward strand.
TTGATTTACTTTTGTGTTTTCTATTTCCTGGTGTTATCTCTACGCATATTTTGTTACGATGGTTACCGAGAAGAGAAATAGATAATACACAGTATGACTTAAAAAGAGCTGTTTATATTTTTATTTGCCAGAATTGAGACAAAATTATTATTATGTCAACTAGTAGTTGCAATTTAAGGGTTATTTAATTAATAAACAATATAGTTTAAGTTCTTTCAATCAACTTTATATCGCTCTAAGTCATTATACTTATTAATGTCACGTGGTTAATTTTCAATATTTTTCACACGTGGCGATTATTATAAAAGCATCATAAAGATAAACGAAACGTTTACGAAGCCATTTTACAATTAAATTAACCGTTACTTGCCATTATTTTGGTATAAAAGACATCAAAATATGCTTCTAATTTATGTAAATTTAATTTTCCATTAAGATGAAGATCTTCGAAACCTAAAAATTTTACGAGATAACATAACATTTACTCTGTAACTACGATACTGTATTAAAGTGTCCTCAGGCGTCATAAAAGAACTGTCATTTATAGATATGGGAAAAATGTACAGTTTAGAAGCACATAGTCGTATAAATTCGTCTACTGTGTAAATACCCAATTTTTATGCCAGACGCGTTGACCCCGGTGTCTATATATGGTATTATTTTTATCTTAATACATAAATCTATAAGTTTCTTTTCATTTTTATTGAAAGATTAAACTGTAAGACACAAATAGTCTATCAAATGTTATTTACTACTTTAAACACAATACACCAACTACGAATATGGATGGCACACATAAGAAGAATATATATACTTATACCATTATATTCTATCTGAAACACAGCATGTAAATATTTTATTAAATAATGTTATATGTAAGATTTTATTTCATTTCTAGGCATTCACAGTGGCGTTTGAATTCTCATTTTATAGAAAAACTCACTTCAACCTCAGTCGAATATACACTTTTAATTATCAATACTTAATAAATTTATTTTATTTAAGTTAAAGCAATTCAAAGTGAAACTATGATATGGTTTTTCAATTCGTTTTCTTTTATAAAGGTTTCATTTTATTAAGTGACATCTCTAGAATTTATTGAAATAACTAAGTATATGGAAAATATTAAATTTAATCTATATACGAGCTGACTCACGCAATTTAGACTGCATACACAGAAATATGAAATTTGAAATACTTAGCAATCTGTCGGTTATAAAGAATACATTAAATATATTTTGATGTGTTTATATAATTATGTAATAATACGACATCTGCTAGGCGTCACGTGACGGCAGTAACCTTTTTTATTACAAATTAAAATGAAACCTCTCTTAAGTCCTAAAGTTAGAGTAAATCCAAGAAAACTGAAAAAAAACACATCAAAATCTGTTGAATAGTTTATTTATATTGTGTGAGTGTGTATAAAAGATCAAACCCTAAGATTGCCCGTGTCAAATACTTGTTGATATGAACGATAGTTCTGTTTCCATTCGGGCAATTATAAATATAATTATCTCATTCTTTTAATTCATAATGTGAATTATATTTTTCGCTTCTCGGTAAAATCGTACCAAAACATGCGTAGACATAATATAGAAAAAACATAAAATAAATCAGTTACAAAGTCACTGTTACTAACGGTGCGTGTGTGGCGTCGAAAGTCGTTAAGTTTTCTAGTGATATTACATAATCTGTGAGTATTTATTAGTGATCTGTTGTGTTTTTAATTATACAAATGATATGAATAACAATGAAAACCCTTCAGCTAAGTTTTATTTTTAAGATATGAGCTTATAAATACTAGACGGACTTTTTTCACTATCTCAAAGTTTAGCGCAGCATGACGCTACACTAGAATCTTAATTTAATAAACAAAAGATAACAATGTTATAGATTATTAGCAAACTTACAAATCATTTGGTAGTCTTTCATGAACATTCCGGTCATTCGACCCGCGGGGCATACAACGCTAAAACGTCCGTGCGGGGCGGTGCAGGGTACTGAAATTAACTCGGCTTACGTTGGACATATTACTCGTTACGTTTTTCCTTTTTTGGTACATAAGACTTACAAAAAACCTAAATAAAAGTCATATAAATATTCGAGCGACGTTAACATTTCTACAGACCTTCACTGATTGTCATATATTACTCATTTCTAGCTACCAAATAAAATTCTTAATATTTAATTGATAGAATATTTATACACTGTTTTGTAATAATATGATTTAAATCTATATTTGTCCCAGCCTACGTGAAGCTATCATATGACAGAGTAAAGTCAGAGGCCAACGGCCATTTTGAAATCTGATAGACATCGGCAAACCTTAACTGATATTCAATATCAAGCTTCGGACCCTCATCACGTTGGTATTATTTTCTCGATTCACAATAAAATCGGAATAAATAGTTTGACCTTTTTTCCCTCAATGCGTATGTCTTTCTAGGATACTTTGATACTATGACTTTCATTTACATTCTATAAATATAAATGAGATATTAATATTAACACGTCAAATCTCATATTATTGTCAGAAAATATATAAAATCTATCAGGTTCAACTACCTGGAGTATTAGGAAGAACATATTATAGTTTTTTTATTTGCTAACTGCCATAGTGGTGTGAGTACACGATTTCTTTACTAACAGAGGCTCCAAGTTTGATTCCCAATGGGAAGTTTCAGCTTTAACTACTTTTTATATTCAAATTTCATAGTGCTATAAGAAAATATCACAATACGGAGAAGTTCCGGGGATATATATCCTGGAATTGCTATAACCTGCCAAATCGCAGTGGAACAGTGTGTTTAGAAGTTAAATACTCTCTCTCCTTAGAGTGAGAACGTATTTGCCCAGTTGTGGGGCGTTAATAGCCTGCTACTTACCTTACCTTATCTCAATCTGTATTCCTAGTTTTAATCTGTTAGGCTGTATATAGAAATAAGTGCGACCATTTAAATCAGAAAAGCTTTCCACTTTAAAGTTATACTTCACCTACGACTTCTATTTTTTATTTGTATCCATGTCATTGTCTTAATTAATTTATTTTATTAAAATCGGTAATGTGAAAATAATTTGTTTCTTCTTTAAGCCAGTGTGTATATTTTTATTGGATTTTCTCTAATTTAAGCATTTCCTAGAGAATCAGGTTAAAATTAATGATACTGTAATTAAGTCAAACGTGATATCACATACACATACACATAGCATCACGCCTCATTCCTATAGGGGTAGGCAGAGAACACGTCCTTCCACTCGCCATGATCCTTGCATATCTCCTTCGCTTCTTTCATTCTTATTAAACCTTTCATACAAGTTCGACGGTTTAATCTTATCACACTATTTCTTACTTTGTCACTCAGTTTCAATCCACTCATACTTCTCAACGCTCTCATCTCTGCTGTATTTATTTTACTTTTGTGCTTCTTCTGCCATACCCAACTTTCACTACCATATCTAAATGTTGGCACCAACATACCTGTATGCACAGCCAGTCTGGCATTTTGAGGCTATTCATAAAAGTGTGCAGTGCATCATTTACCATATCCCCTGCATTCACTTTTCATTCAATATTTTCACATATTCCATCTTTTGTAAATTTAGATCCCAAATATACAAACTCTTTCACCTCTTCCACTAGTTACCTATCTATCAAAATATTGCTATTCATCACAGATTCATCTCTTTCTCAATGCACAATTTTCGTTTTGTTTACATTCACTTTCATTCCTTTCCTTTTCAAAGCTTCATTCATAATATTGACTCTCTCCTGTAGCTCATTAGCAGATGATGTAGGTATTACTTGATCATCAGCGTAGAGTAAACGTTTGATTAGTAGTTCATTCATTCTTAACCCATACATATTTTCTTTTAAATCTGTCAAACAGTTATCCATGAATAGTTTGAACAGCCATGGTGACGCAACACATCCCTCTCGAACACCACTTTCGACTGGAAACCACTACAGGTACCTTGACCACCGCTCATTCCTCACCACTGGATCATAGGCCTTTTCTAAATCTATAAAAGCGCAATATGATATCACGTGATTTTAATTCAATTTTTGCCTATTATTCTGTATAAAAAAACTGATTTTTGCCACGACAGGTGCAATAATTGTAGGAAAAATATCAGCTCCGTTTTAAATTCAGAATTAAATTTTGTGAATTTTATTTATGACTTCTCCCTTGAGAAACAGTGTAATATCTCAGTCCCTTCGCGCAGGCATCTTTATTTGCGTTTTCTATAGAAAATAATGATTCACTCTTGACCCTTCCTGGAGCCAAACATTCTTTATTGTATCTTTTCTTCAATCCTCAACAAAAGGTCAAATTATCCGTAAAAATCAACTATCCCGCTAGGGATCTACGAGTCATTTGTTACATGCTTTGAATAAATTTTTATATAAAGATTTTTAAGTTGCTGTATAATCTAATCACCTTACATTTTTTGCTATTTTATTCACTGTGTATTATCTCTGGTAAACTGAAAGGATAAATTTTATATGAATCATACAAATATTAGTCCAAAGAAACTAATTCAAGGTAAAATATAGTCTATTACATCGATAATCTACGGATGAAAGTTGCATTAAAATAGATTCACCCGTTTTTAAGATAACGGTGTAATAAGAAGCATTTTAGGAACAGTTAAATAAACAAAAAAAAATTAGATATTACAAAAAAAAACCTGTAAATCAATTCCTATGTAATTCCTAATTCGCACTTTTTGAATTCAATAGCTAGAAATAAATCTTTAAACGTGAACTTTCAATAGTAGACGCAATTAATGAAATTGAAATAATGAGTAAAATCTATTTTAACATCAGGTATAAAAAAATATTTGAACTTGAGTGAACTATCAAAAAGTATTTTATCAAATATTGAACATTTAAACAAGATATATATATAGACAATGAGAACTAATTGGTGATAGTAAAAAAAAACCTTGTGTGCAATTTACACGTAGTAGAAGTGAAACCTTTGACAATGTTAACCCGCTACCATCTTAGACTGTATCATCACGTACTATAAGATGATATTACAGTCAAGAGCTAATCTGTTACCAATTATAACAACCGCTTACCTGATAGGCATCAGTCATCACTTACAAACCTTATGAATTTATGCGTGATTCTTTTTACTGTCGCGTTTTCGTTTCATCACTTTTTCTTATCATAATTTTTTTAATTCATCCTTTTTTCGTTTTATCGCTTTAACGTTGCATCTGTTATCAAATCGCAACAATGTTAAAGATTTTTTTTAACTTCAAAAAGTCGACATCTGGTCATTACATTCAGAATTTACGAGTGTGATACAAAAATAAATAATTACCATCTGTTTACGGAAACTTTAAAATAATGTAGCTTATTTAAGATACAAAAATTATAGCAAAATAATGTAGCTTATTTAATATACAAAAATTTTAGCAAAATAATATTGCAAACATTGGTTTAGTATTTCGTGGCTTACGTAACAATTTGCGTCGCTGAAAATGAAATCTTTCCCTTTTTCTAAGTGACTCGGCGGCATAGTATTGTATTTTGTATTCAAACTGCTTCTTTTGTCTTTTATCTTTAGTAAATAAATTTTATACTAATAGCCTATTTGGTATTCAATTTTATTCAATATACAATCCATTCTTATAACGCACAAATTGAAGACAAAAGTTTTTAATTTATTATCGAGAATTATTCTTTCCATAAAGGTTTGCAATGGTTGTAATTTTACTTCTTAATCAATGATATTTACTTTAAATGAAATTACATCTTAATATATATATCTCTTATGTGCGTGTGTACGTCACTGTACTCTTTCGAAATAGAATTCAAGAAAAGTTAAGATCAACTCAACCATATCTCCACTGGATCTTGACCTACGTGGGCAACACCGCCGGGAACAGCTAGTATACGTGTAAAGACTTATATTAAATATTTTTTTCAACGTAACAAAATTAAAAAACGTTAAGTTCTTATTGAAACTCTATTTTAGATGGTAACATATTTGATGTGAAATATCGAGCATAGACGATAGTCGCTAAAGGAAGCTCAGGAGAGAGACAGAGGGAGAATGCAATCAATGCTCCCCCTCACCGCCGAAGAAGGCGGAATAGAAGGCGGCGCATTGCGCATCTCGTCCCGCCTCCGTGAATCCTCCGTCGGAATCATCCGGGACATTAGGGCGGAATGCGAAAACTGAACACCTGGTGCCTCATTAATGGATGAAGTCGGCTCCGCTGGATTTTAGTGGGTATTGCGAGACCTGCCGAGTCCACACAATCTTGACTGGTCATCGGTCAGGGCTAGTGAGTAAATTGCATTTCCCAACGACAAAAAAAAGGAGACTGACGCATGCCGTGACGAATCGTCGCCACGTCACTTCACCATCTCTCTCAACGCCTCTCATAACCTATGCATGTGATATATCTGATGTATACAATGTCTTGTTTACTACTGTACACGTAACACGTGTCTTACTTTAAAAAATTCGTTGTGTCACATCTGCCAGGTTTCCTCAGGTTTTTTTTACTATTCGCCTGTCTACTATACAATATATAATAGTCCTTCCCTGACATATTATGTTAGTAAGACTCTCAATTGATACAGGCACTTCTTAACACAAAAATACTAAGCAAACTGATCTAGTTTGAATCAATTAACTAAATGTAAAGTAATTGGCATGCGTTAAACTATAAAAAAATTGAAATATGCTTTGAGGTGAGGCAAGGAGTAGCTTACAGGAGTCTCATTTGCTGGGCACAAACCTCTTGACCATTCATAGGAGTGAGGGTTTTAGAGCATACACCATGCTGCTTCACTGTGGGTTGTGGGTTGCCACCCCACAGTGAAGCAGCATGACATACCCCAGGCTACACATACACATACCCCAAAATTTCTCCGGGATATGCAGGTTTCCCCTTGATGATTTCCTCCATGGAAAAGCACAATGATTTTAATATAATAATATTATCAACCTTTTTTTTTATTTCTGACAGATTAGCGCTTGACTGTGATCTCACCTGATGGAAAGTGATGATACAGTCTAAGATGGAAGCGCGCTAATCTGTTAAGATGCGATATACCCCTTACGGTTTCTACACAGCATCGTACTGGAACACAAATCTCTTTGTTTGGCGGTAACGTTTTTGCTGGTAGGGTGCTAACTAGCCACGGCCGAAGCCTCCCACCAGACTCAGACAAATTACAAAATACAATTTCCTAAATTCGTCCTACCGGGGATCGAACCCGGGGACCTCCGCTAGCAAAGCGAATACTCGCACCACTGCGAGGCCGTCAAATACTGTAACAACCTTGTACTGTAAAATTTAATGTTAATATTCTTTAATTATCATTTGTGAGCATTAATTAAGCTTACAAAATGGACGTAACGTGCATTTCTTCACACAAAGTATGTTTTAATGTTATGATGATGTTTGTCTTCCATGGGTTACATTTTTACAAATAAAGACAAATCATTAAAGTATATATTTCAAGCTAGCTATGCCCGCGACTTCGTCTGCGTAGAATAGTATTTTTGGTAGCATTTTTAATCATTTAGGCTAAATATTACACAAACAAGACAGTTTTGGTGTGAAAGCGCGACAGACAGAATTACTTTCGTATCTATAATATTAGTAACGAAGTAAGAATCTTATTTTACACCCTTGAGAGTAAATGTTATACAAAATTTGAATGTCATATTTATGTATATATACAGCCTAAACAATAAATTTCAAGCTTTCTGCTCTAAAAATGACAATATTCCAACTCTTACAACCCTTTTTATTTATATATATTTTTTTAAATAACCTTTGTCCTTTTTCAGGCTAGTCAGACTTTTCAGGCTAAATTTTATTTAAATCGGTTCAGTAGTTTTGGTGTGAAAGTGCGACAGAGAGAGTTACTTTCGCATTTATAATATCAGTAAGAATAATCTAAATATATCAATACTCGTGATTTTAAAGTCCATTTTCTCAATGTTTTCATGACACTCTAGGAATAATTTAATAAAAAGGATATTATCTAATATTACAACTATGTTTTTTTTATTTGATTCGTTAAACGGGTGAACTCTGTTGCAAGTATGTTTAAATTCCATTAAACTTGATACAGATATCACCTTCCCGAAACGAACACGGCTTGCTTAAAGCATAAGAACTAAAATTAAATAAAAACTATAATACTACAAGGAATGTTAACAGAATTTAAACTTAAAAAAAAAAAACTAAAGAATACAAAAAAAAGGAAAAGAGGTGATACTACTACTATTACGTAAGTAAATAACGTTTCTACTGTCTATTACGATATATTTTACGATAGCATTGAACAATTTAATACAACAGCTTTAGATACCGGATAGAGGGCATCGTAAAACGGATTTTCGGACTTTATTGGATGCCGATATACTGCGAGCTAAATTGTACGAACAGTAGTTACAACTACTGCAACGATTTACATATCTCTTGCTAAATTTTTATTGAAAAACGTTATCATCTCCCACTAGCTCTGAAGGATTACTATAAATCATAATAGTTAATTTCTCTATTTTCATTCACTTGTATAATGTAAAACTCGTATAGGAGTTATTCATACATCTCTAATGGAATCTAGGCATTTATTTATGGAATCGACATAAAACATTGGTTTTATATTTTTACTTTTCTTAGTCATATCAATTAGTAACTGTTTAATTTATTTATTGTAAAAATAACGAAACATATCATGTATTTGGATTTATTTTCTAATAACAAATACTTGAATATTATTTACTTGTATAATTATTTATTAGATTTACCAACAGATTTTACACTATACTGAACTTAAAAGAATAACAAATAAGTATATTTATGGTTTAAATTCAACTACAGGCAAACCAGCATGCGTTTTTAATTGCAAATGTGTGGGATTGCAAGTTTACATATAAAGCAACTAAACAATGTAAAAATGAGAGGAGTAAGTTACACTGATGTGATGTGAAAGTTACAATGGAAAAGGAAACTCTACATCAAAATTTTGAAAATAAAAACATGAATAGAAAGCATAGGTACATTATGTGGTTTTTACACTACTAACTTGATGCAATAATTTCTTGTAATCCTGAAGGGAGGAGGTGGGGATGTCAACACGAGTAGTTTTGAAGAGCTCATTATATTCCCGGCAGATCCTTTCTAAAACACTCTGAGCACCGAGATTCGTTCTATATGATTTTATAATGAATGGTTTGAAGTTAGCTAATGTTAAACAGAAAAGTTAATATGAGCTAGAATTTTTAGACAGTCTATTTTGTTATTTAAAATTTTGAATAAAAATACTTGATCAGAGACCCAACGACGATTTTCTGGGGACGTAATATTAAAGAATTTCAATCGATCATTATAAGAGGTTAATTCAAACTGCTTTTTTTCATATACAGACAACAAAAAAAAGAAACCGTTTCTGGATTCTTTCAATTCTTTTGATGGGATCCATATAGAATGGATCCATATATTCAATGGTATGAAAGAATCGTTATCAATATATGCCCATATCAACTATCGGTGTCAACCCGGGCAATCGCTAATAATAGCATCTCTTTATTTTAAAATTACAGTGTGTGTACCAGACAATAGAAGAAACAAAAAATAAATCAATTACAAAGTGACCGTTACTAACAGTGCGTGTGTCGCGTCGAAGTTCGTTAAGTTTTTTGTAGTATTTTATACATTTAGAGTGTTTATTAGTGATTGTTTGTGTTTTTCATTACATGGGTGATGTGAGTAACAATGAAACCCATTAAGGTAAGTTTTAATTTTGAAGACATGAGCCTATAAAAACAAGACGGACTTTTATCACTATCTCAAAGCTTACCGCAACATGAAACTGCATCAGTCTTAATTTAATAAACATAGAATAACATTGTATAGTTTAACTATTTGCAAAAATAAAAATCATAACATTTGGTAGTCTTACATGAACATTTAATTCCTGAGACACTTTAGTGTCATTCAACACGCGGGACAATCGACGCAAAAACGCCAATGCGGGGAGGGGCAGGAGAAGGTTATTTCTATTAAAAAGCGCCGAAAATCTAAGGAAATTTTTATTTAAATAGTTAAAAGATATATTAAAATACTTGATTATCTTATTGATATAGTGGGCAACTTGTTTAACTACAGGTGCGAGGCTCATATTCTAATCTTTGGAAGGTTCGTACTGCGTTAAATGAGTCTATAAATGTGATGCAGTAGAATGTTCAATGTTGTTTGCTTTACGCGCTTTTGTGTGATAAAATCTTCAATAGTGTTTAATAAATGACTTGTGCTTCTATAAAAGAATTACCTTTAAATGTATTGTACAATATAAAAAGTGTGTGTGTACTTATGTACACGTGTTAGTTATAAATCTTTGGCACAACAAAATAATTTTTTTTTTCTTTCGCCTACGTTCTTCTACGCCTACGCCTTTCTTCTACGTTTGTAGAAAAAAATCACTGACAATAGAAATAAACCTAAACTAACTTTTATTAGATATAATTAGTTTATAATCTGTTTTTCATTGAGTCTGAAAGTAATAATCACGTTGATATTTTCCATGTCACAATATATCTAACAAGTAATATAATAAAATAATTAAGGTATTATATAATTATAGAATATTAAAAAAAAACTAAAATTTTAACTATAGCTAACTTCAGGGTGTCGGTTTTTGGTGACGATGTGCGTGAATTCTAAAAATTTTACCTAATAATTTTTCCCTAACGCGCCAAAAGAAATTTAACTTCAAAAAATACTTATATTTTTATCAATTTAATTTTAATTAGACAATGAACATGTTAAGAGAAATATTTTAGTGAAACAAAGTGGTAAGTTCATTGGAAGATATTTTCTAGTGTCAAAAACGTTATCCATATTCATGTAATGATTGCTTTAGTCGGGTTTCGAATAACATCTCCCTTCGAAGCAATAAATTTTATTACAGACACCCATAGTGTAATTACCCAGTAATCTAGCTATAAAATCTCTGATAACCTCTCCAATTTCAACAGTGGCTCATATTACTATGTAAATCCTTATTCAAATGTGAATAAATATATAAAACGCGAAGGAAATCATATCAAATCAAATATATTTATTCCAAAATCGCATGTTCAACACACAACCTACCGCATTTTTATAAGAAATTGTTCCACCCTTGACCATTTGCATGTCAGATATTTACATTTATATAATTCAAATATACATTTTTATAAGTCATATACAGTTAAATGAATAATTCATTATTATATATAAATATGACGGCGCACAGATTGTTAATCGGTTTACAATGGAATCGGACTTGACATTTTTGAGGTTGACAGCTGACATAAAACCGAGCGCTGGAGTGGCGGCCATTACTAGTTCGGATATCATTGAATGCGCACGTGCCCACGTGTTCTGGTGGAATGTTTTAAATCTAGTTATACTTTGTTAATTATCGAAAATTATAAGTGTTGATATATTATGAAAAACTGAAAACACCAAGCTGAAAAACCCAAGATTGTAACGCCACAAATAGAGGATGCGCATTTAAATATATAGCGTCACAATATGCTTGTGTTTAAAAACTATGTCTGTAAAAATATTTATTTTGCATCTTTTTAATAGTAATTATTTATTTATTTTTATTTATTCACTTTATTGTACACCACTGTTTCATAAGAAATTGGATAGTCATTATACAGTTATAAGTCAACCTTTCTTTATTTTAAATAATATTATTAATTTCTTCTAAAGCTTCAGGTGTTAAATATTTTTACAGCCATAGCGTGATTGTTTCTGTCATATAACAGCGGTCTTGTACCTTTATTTCTCAATCTTAATTGTTTAAATTGCGTTCCATCGTACCGTTTTTCAGTCTTCTAAATGCGATTTTACTTATCAGGACACTTCACATATAAATATAGGGAAGGAACAGTTAACAGCTTTATTTCTTTAATAAGAGTTCACATGAAGTTATTGGGCCATATCACAAATGCTTCTGACGCATTTTTTGGGCTATAAAAACTTTACTTAATCCACTATAGATTTGGAAACCATCCAATTGCTCCAAACCGACAACATTAGAATGCCAATAATGCGGAGATAGATCATATCAAAATTTTTTCGATTGAATTAAAATTTTACGAGTAACTAAGCACGTTTTTTCTCCATATTCTCGCTGATCGAGAACTACTCGGATGATATCCCAGAGGACACGAACTAAGAATAAATGTTCCCCAATAAAACAGAAGTGATTCAGTTTTATTGGGTGACTAAAAAACAATTATAATAAATCAATCACTTTGATCGATCTTCTGACGATATGCCAAACATTTGAATTAAAAGCGTAGAACATAGAAAATGATTTATACATCACTTTAAGACACTAATCGATTCATAAGCCGTATTACAAACATTTACTTTGGCCGTATACAACGCCCAATTGAAACTAAATTTCAGTATATAACAACTCTTTTATAGTACATATAAAGGCATAAAAAAATAAAGTCAATGCCAACGAGTTGTACTACGAACTTCTTAAGCTTACTATATAATTTTTTTTATTTCTAAGAGTTTTTGTTTCGCTGGAAAATGCTTTTACGAACCCCTGCCGAAAGGGCAGGGAATATGGGACTCGCTAGCTCGGCCAGAATACCCATTAAAGCACAATAACAGCCTCATCAACTTGAATTGAGGGTGTCAGAGGCATCCTTTAGCATTCGCCTGAAGCTCCCGGATGCAACCAACTAAGATGAATTAAGGTGGAGGCAAGAAGCGTTTAAAAAGACACCTCCTGCTATCCGACCTCCTCATTCGAAGAGAGGTATCTGCAGCACCTTCCCTTCTCTCCATTGCCTCTTCCAACAAGATGACAGCCTCGCAAAAAGAGGCAACTACATTCCATCATTCCCCACTAATTCATACCCAGGAATATTTGAAGACGCAATTTCCTTAGAACATAGACCCACCACGCTGCTTCTCTGCTGATTGGAAGGCATTAGTTCATAAGTGCACTCACTATTCCTTGACTCTCATAGTCCGATGTGACGGGAATCCGACACGACTGGAGAGATATCAGGCGCAGCACCGACGGCTTGACGTGCACTCCGAGGCACGTTGCTGGGGCATGCCGTCAACTTCCCAACTTCGGGAAAATATTGGGAAAATCTTTATTGAAAACTCTTTTTTCAGATCCCATGATCGTATGAAGAATTTTGCGATATATCGACTTGAATTTTTAATCTGTTCTCAAATTTAGGTGCATAAACACAAGATTTATGCCAAAATTGGGTCTATTGGAGAGTGTTTAGTTACATACATACTTAATCAATTATGGATTTACGTGAAAACTCTCAATAAATCATCAAATTCAGTCCAGCCTTTTAGTTTTAGTTCATACAGATTTACAGAAAAATTATATTTTTTGCACAGAGATATATGCAGAAAATAAAATAGTGAAAGTTTACTTCGATGATTTAGGTTGCAAATTAATTTTCATCGGATAAAAGAAACGACGAAATCCCGGAAAATATAAGGTTATTAAAATCGATTTGATGTTTGAGAAATACGAGTAAAGCTAAATAAAGAACGGCAATATTACTAAGTGAATGTAAATGAAGATCTATTCATATCAAATATCCTTCGATTTCTTTGACATCGTTCCTCAAATCACAGGAAAATGAGATTTCGAATTCGGATTGATTTGATGAATTCGTCTTATTCTTTTATTAGCTTCTCTATCCTTTTGCAAGTTATATTGCTCTGTTTATATGCTAGGAGACATATTTGTAAGACCCTATTAACACGCTCATAAAGAACTAGCTGTTTCCCGCGGTTATACTCACGTAATTTTCGATCCTGTGAGAATGTAGGAAAACCCTTTCTCAGTGGACATAGCAACAGTAGTAAATATGCTAAATTTCAAGCCAAATTCACCTATAGTTTCGAAAATTTCCTGAGTGCTCGTATATAATATTATTTGAAAGAGAATATTGATTAAAACTAATTTAACAACAGGTTAAAATTTCAGGTTTCATTTGAGCGCGAATCGTTTAAATCGTAACAGGATTTCCGCCATAATATAGTACATTTTTTTTTAAACTGAATTAAATTTTGCACATGTAATGAAACAAAACGATCATGTTATATAATGGGTTATGTATGTCTTTGTTATTTATGATATTTACATAGTACAGACTTTCAAATTAATAATGTTATATTATTTAGAGATTTATTTACAACCTAAGCAATCACTTACTCGTTGAGGCAATATAAATATACCTATTCGATTCGCGATATAGACACTCACTAAGAACGGATTTCTCCATATTCATACGAGATAGAGATTAGGAAAGGCACCATAGATGCTCACATAATACCAGTTTCTCTATATTTTTACGGGATCATTAAATATGTGTGGAAAATGACTAGTTTTACATAGTTGTAAATAAACAAAAGATACAAGCAGTAAAGTCTCATTGAAATGTCGCACTTTATTTACAAGGGAAACAGTAATTTGAATACAAATCTTATATGCGGTCGTTTGGAGAGCAGACATCTTTTATAACGTAATATATTCTTTTATAGTAGGTCCTGATAATATACACTACTTAGAGAATATCGTTGTTCGGCTATTGTTGTCAAAGGAAAAGGTTCTTGGTAGACAACTTTAGATTTATGATTTAAGATTCCATTGTTGGTTACAGTTTACTGTACATGGAATATATATGGAATAATATACGTATTGTATTAAATATTTCAATGAAAACCTGTATTGTACTTTTCATACAGGTGCAAATACTGCGAAAGAATAAAGGAATATATCTATTCGTAAATCGATTTTCAACCTGTATTTATTCCATTAAGAAAGATTGCCTTAAAAATATGTAAATATAAACCATATTATAGTAATAATATTTTGAGTAGGTAGACTTGACTTTTGAAGTGAAACTTCTTTAAGCGTATAAGGGTAAAATTTTTAAGGATGACACGCGTGATTAGCGTCTCGAAGATAACATGTGGCATTTTAATTTGCCACTCGTCATTTCATGATTAAATGTACTATTTTTCAAAAAAAAAGTATAAAGGATGTAAGTAGCAGCCCATTAACTTCCCACACAGGCCTCCTCACTCCGAGGAGCGAGGGTTTTTAGAGCATAGACCCACCACGCTGCTCCACTGCGGATTTGCAGGCATAGTTCACAAGTGGACTCTTTATTCCTTCAGTCTCATACTGCGATATGACGGGAATCCGACACGATCGGAGAGAGATCAGGCGCAGGACCGACGGCTTAACGTGCTCTCCGAGGCAAGGGGGTGGATCACACCGCCAACTTCCCAATTTCGGGCAAATATTGAGAAAATCTTCGGTGGCTACTTTTGTTTACAGTTTTTCTATATCCTAAACATGGCTACTATAAAGCAACAAGACCGCTTTTGTTTTTTTATTTGTAGTATTAGAATAGTCAGACAAAGTCCAAATAATTTCGTTTCCAAGACACAATTACTTCACCAATAGGATGACGAACTGAACTGCCTCATTGGTCTAGTGGTTAGCATGTTCGACTACAGACATGAGGTCCTATGTTCGAGTCCCGGGTCAGGCAAATTCAAAACTCAATATTGAGTTTTCTATTAAGATTTTCTCAATATTTGCCCGAAGTTGGGAAGTTAGCGGTGTAATCCACCCCCGTGCCTCAGAGAGCACATTAAGCCGTCGGTCCTGCGCCTGACCTCTCTCCGGTTGTGTCGGATTCCCGTCACATCGGACTACGAGAGTAAAGGAATAGAGAGTGCACTTGTGTACTATGACTGCCAAACCGCAGTGGAGCAGCGTGGTGGGTCTATGCTCTAAAACCCTCGCTCCTCGTAATGATCAGGTCTGTGCCCAGCAGTGGAACGCTAAAGGGTGCTACTTACTTACTTACTGAAGCTTTATTCATCCTACAGACATATTATTGCTATAAGAAATAATTTGTTATTAAAAACTTGTCCGTTCGCATTTACTACGCAGGCAAGGCTATAAAACAATCATAGAACAGATTTCCCAAGTTTCCTGTCCAAACTTTTCTCCAACTGGTGCCGATATAAAACAGATTGTAGATAAACAATATTAGAAATAGGGCATTGAACTGAAAGCGGACACATCCTCTCAGGCGCCATTGAGGCGCGTTAAATGTTCTACTGCCTTTAATGTATTAAATTCTAATTCAAAAATTCTTCAGTCTAGTACGTTTTTACTTTAAAATTGTAAATATCGTTTTTCCACATATTATTTACTGACTAAGCGATTCCAGTGTTTAAACAACTTCGTGACTACGTTGATCTAAACCAAATAATGAAAATCTACAACGCCCTGTGCCAATCACTATAAATCTTCTGCATAACAATTTGAGGAGGCTACATACCGTATGATAGAACTTGAAAGATGTCAAAGAGCTATTTTAAAGGTTATGCTTAATAAATCTGAGAACTATACAAACTATCCAAGGAGCTCATAGTTCGGCAATTACATATTGAAAAATGTTTAATTCGCTGTCGTCTTCGTCGACCTGAAATACATTTTGCAAGAACTAGAAGCACTTTTGCTTATCGACAATTTGTCTACCTTGGCAATTATCTCTACAAGAATATTAAAAATACATAAAAAAAATTGCACCACAACAGATATTGCCTGAAAATAAACTTAACAACTCTTTGAAAACGTTCAATTCTCAAAGCACCGAAGAATTACTTTGATATCTACAAAAATATTACTACTATTAAATTACTTTTTCCTTCTTTTTTTCTCTTATTTACGCACACATAAGTTACCAGTATCATTAATATACTGTAAGTAATGTTTTCTTCGCTTTACTATATATACAATGTTGTGTGACTCCAAGAAACGGGTGTTCCTAGTTTTTGTGTCAAAGGTAATATAACCTTTATAATTCTGGAACAGATAAAGATTATTTACTATTATTTCCAACTGATATTGATATCAAAGAAAGAATTAAAAGCTAAAGGTACGAGGTCTCTTTCGTGTACCGTTCTAAGAAGTGCCCCCATCAAATCACAAATAATTTTATTTAGATCAGAGCTATTGATTGACTCTCACGCTTTTTTATCGTCTATGTAATCCTTCAATTTTATGTTTAGTCTAAAATTGCATTGTCTGTCTGTATTCTCCACATAACAGTCTTTCGCTTTTTTTGGACTTATTAAATACTTAATATTATATACTTAATATAATAATTTTTTTTTTAAATAAACTTATACATATATGTATATATATACATCCATAGCATCACGCCTCTTTCCCATAGGGGTAGGCAAAGACAACATCCTTCCACTTGCCACGATCCTTGCATACCTCCTTCGCTTCTTTCATTTTCATTAAACCTTTCATACAAGTTCGTCGGTTTAAAGTACTCTTGACTTGGCCCTTATTTAAAATGTCCTGGATTTGATCCAGGAACGTTCGCCTTGGTCTTCCCCTTCCAACTTTCGCATTCACTTTTGACTCATAAAT
>JACTOM010000933.1:4139567-4204868 GCA_015832385.1 Elymnias hypermnestra
TCTTGCAACTTATAATACGATTTTTCTATCAACTTTCTTTTAACAAAGACTTTGAATTTATTAATTGACATCTTTAGAACGTCTTGTGGGAGTTTATTATAGAAACGTATACAGTTACCCTTAAATGAGTTGTTAATCTTATGCAGCCTACTAGAATTTATAACAAGTTTGTTTTGGTTTCGTAACTTATATGATGTACATTCACTCTTTTTATTAAAAGAGTCAATGTTTTTATGTACATATAACAAGTTTTCTAATATATATACGCAGTGAACTGTCATTATGTTAACTGCCTTGAATTTGTTTCTTAGCGACTCTCTTGGACCCATATTGTATATCGCACGAACGGCCCTTTTCTGCAGCACAAATATTGCATCTATATCAGCATCTATATCATATTCCCTGCATTCACTCTCCTTTCAATATCACTTTCACATGTTTGTATATATATATATATACAATTAGAATTTTCTATGGCGATTGTAATTTTAGAAACCATATATTTCTTTTTCAATATCAAAAACTGATAAAATCCTGGCTTCAATTACGACCACATCTTATTTGGATGAGTAATCACACAATATAAAATTTTCAGAGTTTTTTTAAGGACACAGTAGAATTCAGAATATACTACATTCTCTCGTCTTATAAACCAATATACAAATCAATAAAATGGCAAAATGGCATCCCAAAATGTGAGTGTATTATACAATTTGTTTAGTTTCTAAAAGCCTTTATTATAAAATTAGCTTTTTCAATTGTGTATTCTTCCAAAACAGCTTTATATACATTAAAGAAAATGCAAAAGCTTTTGCATACTTTGAACTCATTTCTTACATATCTCCTAAAAAGCTGATTTTATTTGAATGACATTTTACTGGCATATAGATAATGTTAATACTTTAATATTCACAAAACAAAAAGGCTTTTGAAGTGATTCTTTGTGTTGCTTTAAAAGAATTAATGAACAAATAAATGACTACGATTTCGCTACGCCGTAGCATCTATGAATCATAACACAAGACAAATTGTGTTCACGAAAACATGATAAACATAATTGCTGACATAATATAAAATATATTATAAAGGATTAATATGAGATGTTTTTTTCGTCGATTTCATGATACATTTGCAATATATAATACTTAATTATCTATAATAAATAGTCTCCTGAAAGGAAGAAAACGAAAGTACGTAACCTACGTTCAGTAATGGATAGATAGATAGATAGATAGAATACTCTTTATTGTACACCACAAACATGAAAGAAGTAACAAAACCAAGACAATAGTGCAATTAGGCGACCTTATCGCTTATTAGCGATTTCTGCCAGGCAACCTTAGGGTTAAAGAGTCAATGTGAGGTAAATAGGGTAGGTGGTGTCCCCTACTAAATAAATACATACATACAAATATTCCTACATACTAATACATACACTTTAACTTACAAATAAATAATTAAATATAATAAATAGATACATAATAATATACTTATATGTAATATATACGTGGTACATAAGAACTAAGAACAAATAGATCAAATAAATGTCGTCATTAGGAACATAAAGAAAGATAATAATTCTTTACCTGTTTCTTGAACAAATCCAATGATTTAATCCAATAAGTAATAGTGAAATATAAAACTTTGTAAGACAGTGTTTCAAAGACAAACTATTTGTTACTACCTTTTATAATAGGTAACTGTTGAAGAGAAACTTCTTGAGGCGCATGAGGGTGCTTTTTTTACTGATGAAACGCGTAATTAGCGTCAAGAAGATGTTCAGCGTTTTTTTATGCTAATTCGTTTGAAGGTTAGCTAGTTTTAATATTTACAAATAAAATGTGGCATTTTAATTAGCCACTCGTCGATTAACCATTTAATATACAATTTTTTATATAAGAATAGAGTATAAACAAGACTTAAACATTTGTTTGCGAAAGAAGCTTCATTTTCGTTAACATGTATACTTTGTACACACGCATTTTTATACATACACACACACGTAATGAACTATAAATTGTACATAAAGATGTATTTCAAGAGTCAGTTTCCACGCAATTCCCAGTAGCAATAAAAGACCCTTTAACCAGGACATTGATAAAATGCGCTTTTAAATTGTATTTTTAAATCGCCAACAACTAATTGTGAGAGGTCTGGACAACCATTAATGTTTCCGCGTGAAAATAAATGTCGGTCGTTAAAATTCACAAGCTTTTATGTTGCTAAATATACCAATAAAAGTATCGGTATACCAAAATCGTTTCACAATTGAGGGTGAATAATGTTTTCTGAGTTTTGCATCGGTATGAATAAAATACACATCAATTAAATTTTCATGTTTTTTAAATTCAAAACCTAACCCGAGGCTTGGCTTATATTATATATATTTATACTAGCTGAACCCGCGGCTTCGTCTGCGTGGAATGTTTTTTGGGTAGCATTTTCTTTAATCCAGGCAAATTGTTTTACAAATAAGAAAGTAATAAATAGAAATCTCGGCAAACGAAATATTCCTACCAAATTTCAAGTCTCTACGCTTTATTGTACCAGAGATATCGTGATGATTCAATAGATACCTAGATATTTCTTATATATATAGATTACTTAGTATATACTCACAATATGTAATGTATATGTCCCATTACAACGTATTATACCGATTTGTTTTATCTATCGTAAGACCACGTTATCTTTATTCGTAAAACATCAAAATCTAAACTAATATTATAAAGCGGAAACATTTGTGTTTTTGTATATAACTATGTGTTTATATATGTAACGTTTTCACACAAAAAGTACTGGACCGATTGCAAAAAATTTTTCACCATTAGAAAGCTGCGTCTTCACTGAGCGACATAGGCTATATTATTTTCTCAATAAAAATAGTTCCTAATAAAAATGCATTAATATAACCCAAGGTGTTAAACAAAAAATCTGTTATCGCGTGCGCTGCGGAAACAATTAATGATAAAACAAAAAATGTTTTACAATATTATAGAACGTATTAATATCTACAAACAAGCCCGAAATACCATATGTCCAACTACTGTAGTTATGCCACTATAGCTACTTTTTTGCATTTTATAAGTTAATACAATGCCGACAATAATCAAACCATATTATTCGTAGTTCTGTATTAATCCTTATCCTATTAAATGATAGTTTATTAAAGACCGTTTCGATATCTATAAAAAAAATTTAATGATTAAAATCGGACATTTCATTCAAAAGGTATAAGGAATTTAACATTGTCAATCTAAAGAATATTGAAGCGACCCTTATTACTAGGCCTGCGACTGGTGAGCTAGCTCATATTCCAAGGATGCCAATGACACCCACCGATATACCTATACTGTTTTTATTTATCAAGCTAAATGTTACTGAAACAATCAAAAAAAATCTTTCATTGCCTCCTTGAAATCAAGAATTATTCAATACCTGTATTTTTAAATTTGCCAATGTCGGACATTCTACGTAAATGATGTTACGAATATAAAAATATATTCGTTGTAAAGTGAAATATGTACATTGATTAGATTATGAATGTAAGTGTGTATCTAATAAGGTGAAAGGAAGTCATTAAAAACGTAAATGAAACAAAACTTTTATGTTAACGAAAATAAATCTATAGAACAACTTAGTAGATTTTCCACTGTAATAAGATATAAATATATTATAAAACAACATTAACATAAATTGTATTATTTCGATGTATTTTATTATACAGGTTATCAATAAATAAACAAAAACACCAATTGAAATATTCCTTTATTTATAACACTGATGACTTAATATTGTATCTGTCTGAATAACTTTGCAATTACCACATATGTGACCATTTTCATAAGAGATAAAATTAATATATTGAGTTAATCATAAATAATAGAATATTGCTACCACAAGCCTTTTATAAATCTCTAAAATAGGAACTATTGTACCATACCATATAGTGTTATATCTCTAAGGGATTACGCTGTGCTTTTGTTGAAAGCTCCCAGGCGGATTTATCTTTTCCCACACTTCAAGCAATTATCGTTATATTTTCTCCAATTTACACAAATCCATAGCAAATTTTACATAAACTTTTCTCATGAATCACTCTATCTTTTAATGATAAACACGTGAAAATCCGTTTTCTAGTTTTTGAGTATATTACGTAAAGTCAGACGTTGTGTAAGACTTTATATTTTAGTGTTGCATATAAGGATAACATACAATAGACCCAATTATGTTTCGTTTAACTTTATTTACCTATTTTTATTCTCGTTCTATGCATATGGAACTTTGATTTGATGAAAAGTTTTTAATACAATCGAAGGTTATTTCTATTTATTCCCGGCAGATTTCTAATCGAAGGAAATATGTGGAATTCCGTTATTTATCGCACCGCATTATATGCATATGTCGATAATCGTGAACTATGTCCTGTAAATTTGTAACTGATATACATAACAAGTAATTTAAAAAAAAGTACGTCATATTTCAACGACATTCAACCTCTTAAACTTATTACATAGAAAAAATTAAAGCCTTTTATGTGAGCTTAATAAATAACAAAAATTAAAAGTGCGTGCGTACAAAGTACAGATGTCAGAAGTGAAACTTCTTTGGCAAACTCATTTTTAAATCTTATTTATACACATCTAAAACTTTAGATTTCTGAGACATAGAGGGTGGGAAAAAGGAAAATATGTTAGGAATTTCATGAATTTAAATGTTATTAAAATATTAGATTTGACGAATATTAATACAAATAATTTATTGAGATTTCAAATGACGAATTGTAAATAAAAATGCCTGGTGATTTTGTCAATATAAAAAATTATCAATATAATTTTGTTTTTGAGTTTAAAATTTAGAAAAGAGAAATTGTGTAATATTTTTATTTTATATTTAATGAAAAATAGTATAATAAATGACAAGCGGCGAATTAACATGCCATATGTTTTTTGTAAACATTGAAATAACTAATCTTCAAAGGAATTAGCATAAAAACGCCGCACATGTTTGTGACGCTAAAAACGCGTTTCATCCCTAAAAATTTTAGCCTCAAGAAGTTCATTTCAAAAAATGTATTGGCATGGATGACAAAAAAGTAATTTACTACAAGTAGTACGATATAGCGAGAATGTGAACTAATTAAATAAAGATGGAAGGTTACATTTCAACGTTACTTTTCATCTTATTGACATTTAATCATTTTCAAGGGTAAAATCAATGTGAATCTTACTCAATCTCAACAAACAAACACACACTCAACACTGATTGGCAATTTAATCACACGTTATGAACTAACTTTATTGCTTTTAAACCAAAAGCGTCATAACGTCTCTACAGAATAAAGGTTTTATGGTACAACAATTTTATCTTTTTATTATATGACCAGCTGATCCCCTAATAGTGTTACCTGAGTAGTTATTTATCACATTGGAATGTTGTTAAATCTGTAACTAGTGACCGTCTACATTGCGCAATAAGTCACTAAATATCAATAAAACCTTAACTAAATATGGAAATTTCGTCATAGGCTATATTACCTTCTCAAAAAAAATAGGGATCCCTAAGAAAAATGCATTAATGTACCCCAAGGTGTGAAACAAAAAATCTGTTATCGCGTGCCCTGCGGAAACTATTGATGATAGAACATTAAAATGTTCTAAAATATTACATAATGTAGTATGTTGGAGTGCGGCAGTCTGTGGAACGATGGCGCCATCTATCTATCAGCGTGGGACAGAGTCAGGTGTCGTGAGCCGGCGGCGTACTCGGTAGTTCTCGGGAGACAATCCGCTAGAACGGTCGACTATTGAAACTGTCGCGATCCTAGCTATTAATGTTAATGTTTTTGTGTAAATTGTAATCGGGAATATTAAGTGATTGGATATTATAATCTGAGTTGATTAATAAAGTGTTTGATTGCACCAACATTACCCACCATCGCCCACAGTATGGAAATTGATGTGATTTATGATTGATCGATATGATTATGGATGCCATTTATGACGATGTCGGCGGAGAAGCTTACGCCCCCATGCTTTATACTCTCCTTCTCTCTTATTCTCCCACATATATAAAAAAGTCCGTGATACCTTATATCCAACTACTATAGTTATGCCACTATAACTACTTTATTGCATTTTAAAAGTTAATAAAAGTGCCGACTATAATCATAGCATATTATTATTCATACCTCAGTGTTAATCCATATCCTATTAAATATTCTTTTAAACACCGTTTCAGTACCTGTAAAATACTTTTTAAATTATCGAAATCTGTAATTATATTCAAAATATATAACGAGTTTTAAAATGCAAACTGGGCCTGCGACTGGTGAGTTAGCTCATATTCCAAGAATACCAATGATAGCAATGCTTGTGTAACTTTATCTTAGTTGATAGCAGAACGAATACATAACGATTCTACATTTACCTGTGTAATTCAACTTTTTTGAAAGAAAATTTCAAATCCATCAAGATGTTTCCAATATATTTCACTTATTCATGCATATAGGAACTCCCGAGGTAGACATTCTGGATGATTTATACCATAAGGGTTCAGAATTAGTAATTTTTTGTTTGTTTTATTTGGAAAGAATTCAGAACCAAATTCAGAAGTTTAAATTTTAAGCATTACAATCCCCAAAACTACATATCCTTTAAATAAAAAATAAGTGTAGATAAGATAATAAAAGTGTAATAAAGTAGAACGAAATAAAAATAATCTAGATTCTTAAATTATAACTACATAAAATTTTAGGAAGTACGTATAATTTGATTTAGTGTCCTTTTATAACATCTTCTAATAAATGCGTTATCTAAACATAGGTTCATGGATAATTTTAGAAAATATGAGTATATTTCGAAATGTAGAAGTATATATATCAATATTTGATCCCGCAAAAAACGTCTATCTAAATCTAAGAGAGTTTTGAGTATTTTTCTGCCTTTACAAATTTTGTCAATGTAGGTTTTATAATACACATATTTCACTAATTTAAGATTATATGAACTCTTGATGTAGATATATATGGTCGCCTAAATATATAGGAACCCCCAAGAGAGTCAAATTTTGTTATTTATCTGTTTACTACATCGTTAGTCACTACACTTTACTCCAGATCTTTCAGCTATCTATCTAAGGTTTGAAGATCTAGAGGTTACCTGAAAGAAATAAATTTGAGGCTGCCTTGATCTTTTTCTGTCATTTACGTGTGTATATTTCTTGTGGTATACTATAAAAGTTTGTCAATCTATCAAGGGAAAATGTGAACTTCTTTTAATGCATAGTTACTATTTACTAGAAATTGAAAAGCAAGTTTTTTTTACTTCCTGCACGACCTCTCACTGTTAGAACTGTTTAAATAAGCTTAATACAGTCAGCGTCGAAAAGTTTCCCGTTAGCTGTTTATTTGCGTTCGGATTGAACGACAGAGCTAATAAGTATTTTAATTAAAATGATAATTACTTAGAAATAATGAAATTACAGGATGAAGCAATATTCTCTTTCGATAAGGTCGTACACATTGGAGTTCTAAATATTTCCATAGCAATGAATTTAAATAACATCGAAAATAATTCGATAACCTCGCTGGCACGTTGATGAGATTACTCGCTTCTCTATTACTGAGTTCGATTCCCGGCAAGGTAAACTAATGAAATTACATTTTCTAATTGATTTTGATATGTACTAATGAGAGGCTTGGGTTGTGGCTCACTACTCCCATATTAGCAAAAGAGATCTCCACTTAAAAGATTACAAATTGTTGTTGTCTGATAGAAACGAGTTCCTCATTTCAAGTTTTTTTATTGCTAACTGGTTATCATTTGACCTTACCAACTTATAAGTGCCTATTTAATGGTTTTTTACCTGTCTTGATATACAGCATCGTACGGGACCGTAAATTGTTTTCTTCGAAGTGCCGGGTCTTCTGTTACCAGATTGTCTTACGACAATTTCCTATCTATGTTTCCTATCGAAAAGTGAACTCAGTGCCTCTGTTTGCAAAGCGAATACTATCAGTATTAAGCCAGTGAGTAGGTCAATAGCTTGTGGTGATTACCATATAAATGCAATTCTGAAACACGCTTCAAATGCAGATCCGTGTAGCCTGTTTGTTTCAATAATGGCCGTGCATGTTGTCCAATTATACGGGACGAATTAGCCGTATATTTCGGCACACCAAAATTGCACTCGTAAAATGATGTTTGATCCTTCCTAATTAATGGTATAACACGAAATAATTCAGTAATACAATCGTTTGCAGCCTTGGTGGCGCAAAGGTGCTAGCTTCGTCAGCTGAAATCCATATGCAAATTTACGAAAATGCATTTTTTAATTTTTCTCAATTTGGACTGGAGGTTGTTTCATTACATTTATCTATAAAGATGGACCACCAAACACAAAAATGCATTCCGGTACGATACTGTTCGATCAATAACCATAAAAGGAACCTCCATTTCATGCTTTATCGTCACTTACAATTAGGCGAGATCACTATCAAGCGCTACTCAGTATTTGTTGTAATTTCATAGCCTTTGACGTTTTTATACACGTAATATGTTAAAGTTTTAGTAGTAAAGTATATTTATCTTACAATATTTTCCAGTTCTCTGATGATAAATTACAAACTTGTAAAACATTGCAGTGGAATAATATATAGACGACTATATTAGAGTATTTATTTACTAAAAACAAACAATGCTTAACATTAAAATAAAAACAATAATTAAACTATAGCTTCTTTATACGACTTCCTTTATTATGAAAACTACGTCCATCCAAATTATTTACCTGTGACAATTGTTATTAATATAACATATTTATAAATATACGAGTCGTCGTCGTCGCTTCAACCGATGGACGTCTATTACTAGGCATAGGTCTCATGTAATGAATGGGAGGGTCTTCCTACACTGTGCCGTCCGGTGCGGGGTCGCCTTTCCAGCACCTGCGGGCCCCAACGTCCATCGGATCGTCGTACGGTACGAATCGCGAACCTGAAATGGCAATGTGCTCCACACATTTCAGGTTCGCGATTCGTAGAACTATGTCAGTGACTTTGTTTCTACTACGGATCACTACATTTCTAATTCGATCACGTAGAGAAACTCCGAGCATAGCCCTCTCCATCGCACTCTGAGTGACTCTGAGCTTCCGGATGAAGCCCATGGTCAGCGACCACGTCTCAGAACCGTAGGTCATCACTGGCAACACGCGCCCAACCGACCGATAACGGGCAGCAGCGTTATCGGTGCAATAAGGTCAGCACTGCGATTACCAACCCGCCTGCCAAGCGTGGTGATTATTGGCATAACCTAAAGTATACGAGTAAGGACCTTATTTTCCTTTGATAAATTCACCTTAAAGAAAAGATAAAACAATAAAGATTTCGTAACATTGAGATATTTAAGTGAAACTTCTTTAGGCTCATGAGGGTAAAATTATTACTGATGAAACTCGTGATTAGCGTTACGAAGATGTGCAGCATTATTTGTGCTAATTCGTTTGAAGTTTAGGTGGTTTAAATATTTACAAATAACATGTGGCATTTTAATTTTCCACTCGTCATTTAATAATGTAATATACTATTTTTTATAAAATAAAAATATTTCATAAACTCTCTTTTATAAATTTTAATTTGAAAAATGAAAATTTAATTAATAATTAAAAAAAATTTGTAATATAGACAACAAACACGTGGCATTTTTATATACAGTTCGTCATTTGAGATTTTAATAAATTAGTAGAATAAATTTGGGACAGTTAATATTTTAAAGACAATATCATTCCTAACATATTTTCCTTCCTCTTTCTAAGTCTCAGAAATCTAAAGTTTTAAATTAGTTTGCCAAAGAAGTTTCACTTCTGACATAAGTACATTTGTACGCACGCACTTTTTTACCAAACTAATGTATTTCTAATCTAATCTGAACTGAATTAACGTTGAAAACATGCAAGTATTCTACGATAATCTATTATTTATTAACATTGGTAGTGAACCAATTAATCATACGTCGTAGAATCGCTTATTACTGGCGAAATACATTCTCAGAGAAAATGACAAAGCTCTTTTGATACAATAGCACGAGAAGATGGACATTCATTCGAGGCCGCTTTGTTACTTGTAATAACGTAATCCGTATAATCGTTAGAGGTCTATAACCCGGCCTTTCGTAATTTATTATTCGGATATACATACTTCCATAAACATATCCGTAAGCCGCATTATATGTAAGCCGCCTACATTTAAATCAAATTGTATATATTAACTAGCTGACCCAACGAACTTCGCATCGCCTCAGAATCCATAAATAAAAAAGATGAATGATAATTGCAGAATGTTTCATCTTTTGTAAAAAATGTGGTCAAAACTTAACCCAGATTCCCGAAATATCGAAAACATATTAAATTAAAACGAAAAGTGGGTGCGTACAAAGTACACATATTAGAAGTGAAATTTCTTTGGCAAACTAATTTTTAAGTCTTGTTTATATTTATACAAATCTAAGACTTTAGATTTCCGAGACTTAGTGGGAGGGAAAAAGGAAGATATATTAGGAATTTAAAGAATTTCATTGTCACTAAATATTAAATGTTTTGAAAATTAATACAAATAATTTATTGAAATCTCAAATGACGAATTGTAAATAAAAATGCCACGTGTTTTTTGTCAATATTGGAAATTATTAATAAAATTTTGTTTTTGAACTCACAATTTAGAAAAGAGAAGTTATGAAATATTTTTATTTTATATATTATGAAAAATAATAGGTACATTATATTATGAAATGACAAGTGGCAAATTAAAATGCCCTATGTTATTTGTAAATATTAAAAATACCTGACCTTCAAACGAATTAGCATAAAAAACGCTGTACATCTTTGTGAGGCTAATCAAGCGTTTTATCCGTAATACTTTACCTTCATGGTCCTAAAGAAGTTTCACTTCAAAAAATCTAGACGACATAATCAAACATAAAGTTCTTTAAAGCATCCTAATTTCCCATTAGCACTCGAGGACACATCAGTCAACGTCATGGAAAGTATATTAGTTTTCTACGTACACTTCACACCTGGCTCATGATCTTCTCAAAGGTGATCAATCATCGAATACGTGATTATTAGTTTCGGACAAATTTATATAACAGAAATGTGATCAGATTAATTTATAAGTTGTTGTACTAACGAAATAAAACTAAAGACTGCGATTAATGCAAATAGCTAATCGTTTTCTCATATAATAAATAATATCGCTATTAAAAATGTTGGTTGGAGCTAGAATAGTGAAAACTTAGGGTTTATACTTAAATAAGCAATTAGCACAGATGGTAGATAATATTTTGCACTTCACATTATTTACTCGTACTCATTTTCTTAAACCCATTAGATAGAAAGAATCACTTAAACCTTTTACGTAAACTTTCAAAAGACAATATTTTAATTGGTGTTTGAAAAAACTGTATTTATTAACATCAAGCGTCTATTATATTTATGTGCTTATATATATATATATATATTTATGTGCTTATATATGAACTTGAATAGATGAATAGAAAGTATTTTATTTGCGATTGAAAATTAACTAATAAATTAAATTAATTGATTAAGTCAATTCAAGGGCAGTTCCTTAAGTATTTCGCTTTTAAGGACTATAAGATATTTAGCAATTATCATGAAGCTTGCACACATTACGGAATAAACACTCTAGAAAATAGGAGAAAACAAAGTGATATGCTGCTATTGCAGGCAATCCTAACCGGAAAAATTGACTTTCCATGCTTAGTATTAGCGATATCAATGAACGTCTACTAGAACATGTCACACACCTTTGTTGCAACTGCCCCATGAGCACACCAACTATGCCTTTAATTCCATAATACCACGTTTTTTATTAACTTATATCAGATATTATTCACACCTTGACCTAAAGAATCCTTATAGAAGGAGATTATCAAAGGTCATAGAACTAAAACAAAAACAAAATGAAATAACCAAAGCTAATACTGGGGGTTTGAGCTTTGGTTATTATTTACATACCCTGATCCACATAAACTGACTTTACCTTAATACGATAACTGTGACTTCTTTTTTGGTGCATAAATAAATAAATAAATAAACGCATACCCGCTTTGTTTTAATAAAACAGACACTAATTCTTCTTACACGACTAAATCTCATCAATAAATACGAATTAACTCACAAATGCACTCATTCATTCATATCCACTAACATCCAATCACACCTACAAACACCCACTAACTCTTCATAAGTACATAGCTAATATCTCAGTTTTTCTTTTTATAGTTTCCTAATTCAGACTTCTTAATACCTACACTGTTATTTGTGTAAACAAAAGATTGAGGAATAATTTCTGGTCAAGTACGAGTATTAGAAAAGCTTCCGTTTTGATGTTTGCTTCTTGTCTTATTGTACAAACATCTATGTTCAAACACGTACGAACTAACAAATTAGTGTAACTAAAATCCAACTAATAACTAAATTCTAAAGTTATCAGGGCCGTAATTCCACGTTTCAATAAGGCAAGGCGGAATTTCTATGTGGCACAGATTAACTCAAACACTGAACTTTCGAGTTCCGAGATTGTTCATTTAGTTACACTATGCTATATGACTTTCTTATATGAGATTAGTAACAAACTAGTTTTCAATTTATGAATCGCACAAGACTTTCTTATTTCTCACAGCGTGCGATAGAGAGGGCTACGCTTGGAGTTTCTCTACGCGATCAAATCAGTAATGAGGGAATCCGTAGAAGAACCAAAGTTAGCAATATAGCCCTAATAATCACGAAGTTGAAATGCTAATGGGCGGGGCACATAGTCCGACGAACCGATGGACGTTGGGGTTCGAAGGTGCTGGAATGGCGACGACGCACCGGAAGACGCAGTGTAGGCAGACCCCCCACAAGGTGGACCGACGACGTAAGGAGGGTCACCGGTAGCCGTTGAAGCCAGGCGGCATAAGATCGGGCACAGTAGGTATCATTAGGTGAGACCTTTGTCCAACAGTGGCCGTCTATCCGTTGAAGTGAGTGAGTGAGTGATATAGTCATAAGTAAAATACATCAACTATAAATTGACAAAAAAATTTCAGCGGTGAAGGAACAATTTTTTTAATTGAAAAGTTCTTCGATGTAACCGAAGCTATAAAACCGAAACGAGGAAACTGAAGTAAAAGCTTCTTTAGCATCGTTTACATAAGAAACACACGATATTTCTTATTTTTTTATGTACCGGTTAGCTTCATTCTAAATATTACCACTTACAATTGTTGCAATGGCGCAGTATTGTACAATTGTTGTAATGTTTGTTTTTTGAAGAAATTTTTACGGATGAAACGTGATTAGCGTCACGAAGATGTGTAACATTTTTTATGGTAATTTGTTTGAAGGTTAGGTAATTTTAATATCTACAAATAGCAACACGCACTGGCAACACGCACTGTTCACGCACGCACAGTGCGTGTTGCCAGTGATGACCTACGGCTCCGAACGTGGTCGCTGACTACGGGCCTTATACGAAAGTTCAGAGTCACTCAGCGTGCGATGGAAAGGGCTATGCTTGGAGTTTCTCTACGTGGTCAAATCAGAAATGAGGAGATCCGTAGCAGAACTAAAGTCACCGACATAGCCTTACGAATCGCGAACCTGAAGTGGCAATGGGTGGGGCACATAGTCCGACGGACCGATGGACGTTGGGGCCCGAAGGTGCTGGAGTGGCGGACCCGCACCGGGCGGCGCAGTGTAGGTAGACCCCCCACAAGGTGGACCGATGACATAAAGAGGGTCGCCGGTAGCCGTGGAGCCAGGCGGCGCAAGATCGGGCCTTGTGGGTATCATTTCGTGAGACCTATTTCCAGCAGTGGACGTCCGTTGGTTGAAGCGACGACGATAAATAGCACGTGGCATTTAAATTTGCCACTCATTTAATCATTTAATACACTGTTTTTCACCAAAAAAAATAATAATTCATAAATTCTCTTTACTAAATTTTAAATTATAAAACTAAATTTAATTATTAATTTCTGATAATGACAAAAAGCACGTAGTGTTTTTATTTACAATTCGTAATTTGAGAAAATCTTAATAGAAAACTCAATATTGAATTTTGAATTGGCCCGACCCGGGATTCGAACCCAGGACCTCATGTCGAACATGCTAACCACTAGACCAATGAGGCAGTTAATATTTTCATGGCAATTAAATTCATTAAATTCCTAACATATCTTTCTTTTTCCCTTAGAGGGCTAGGTCTCGGAAATCTAAAATTTTAGATTTGTATAAATAAAAACAAGATTTTAAAATTAGTTTCTCAAAGATGTTTCAGGGCTCGTAGCCAACGTAAAATTCGAAGATTGTTAACGCTTAAAAACGTATCGGAATGACGTTTATTTTTTCGATTAGCTTCGACATAAAACGTCATTCCCATACATTTTTGAGCGGTAGCAACCTTCGAATGTAACATTGTCTAGAAGCCCAGTTCTGACACGTGACTGATGATGATGATGATGATGATGATAATGTGTAAGTTTGAACGTTGGCAATTTTAGTTTTTTTTATTCATTTAAAAAAAGATATTAATATTAATAATATAAATATATTAAATATTCAGTATCGGAAAAATACCAAATATATAAGCATGATTTCATTATTAACAAATTAATTATATAAAATACAAATACCAAAAGAAAAAACATACACACCATAGCAATAATTAATTACACAAGTTTCCCCAACAAAATTTACATAAACTGAACGACAGCCAAATAATTGCGTAAATTCCTGAAAACTCAAGCTTTCAATATTCAAGAATTCAATTAATTTATGATTGCGTTTCTCTGATAAATTAGAATTGGCATGATTTAATTTAAATATCGCAGTCCGATTTTATCAACTTTTAATGAATCATTGTTGTATTTAGATTTTGCACTAGGTTTTTTTAAAAAAATCTAAACAGGCAAAAGTTCATTCTTATGCTAGCACAAACTTTCTAAAGTCATTGTGTAAAAAGCCTTGACACCTATACATAACCATTCAATAGATGCTTAGACATAATGAAATAAATTCAACTAACTAATTAATATTTGAACATCACACGTGTTCATTAGTAATTTAAAGAAATTCATTTCAGCTTGAAGTTTTTAGTGGGTCTTCAGTTGAATTCGAGAAAAGGTCAGTTATACAATTCAATCCAATAAATTACAAATTTCCTCATAGTTTTTAACAACTAGTATATACATAAAATACAAAAATTGTTTCTATCTATGTCCGTAATAGACTTAATGCAAGGACATATTCAAAATTATGCGCCTTTCACTTACATGTTACTCAATTAACCTAATATTTATTATATGATATATAATTTGGTTACAATCCCACTGGTTCGGAAACCACGCGAGTGACACGGGGAATAGCTAATACATTATAAACAATTGACTTAATACTTTCGCAGTTCGAGCTATAACTTTATGGAATAAATTACCTCTGACAATAAGAGAAGCTAAATCATTGGATATATTCAAGAAGCGGGTAAAGAATCATTACCTCTCTTTATGTACTTAATGGCGATGATATCTATTTGTTCTACGTCTTATTTATTTAATATTATTAGATTATTATGTTTAGTATGTATCTATCTAAAAAATGTGTTCAAATATTTGTATGTATGTCTATATTAGGGAACACCACCTACCCTATTTGCCTCATATAATCCCCCTAACCCTAAGGTTGCCTGGAAGAAATCGCTAATAAGCGATAAGGTCGCCTAATTTGTACTATTTATAAGTTTGTTTCTGTGTTACTTGTTTCATGTTTGTGGTGTACAATAAAGAGTATTATATCTATCTATCTACATATTTAACCTATTCAAACGTCTTGACGTCAATGACAAACAAACGTCATCCTACAACCCAATAAAATAGTCATTGCAATGGTAAACAATAATTAACACGACGACCCAAAAACAAATCGGGTCGTAACCGGGATGAACAATAAGAGATAATGTTGCGAATTCAGGGTCTACTTAACACCCCAGGCCGACTTTTTCGCCCTTAATTGAAAGTGGCAGTTATACATTTGATTGTCGCGGACCTGTTTCCTTTTTCTTGTTATCTCGGGTTACAAATAAACATGTGGTTTAGGCAGTGTTATCATTAAAGGCTCCGATTGACGTATCTTTTTAAGATAGTGTAGAAATGTTCTCTTACGTAAATACTTTTTCAAATCGCATCGAATCGAATGATAACAAAATTGGGGGTGCACCTTGGTGTTGCAGCTACATATCTAACACCTACATCCGAAATTAAATTACATCATTGAATAGCTACAAGATCAAAAAATTTATAAAAATCAAAAATCAAAAATATCTTTATTCAAGTAGGCATATTACAGCACTTTTGAATCGTCAAATTATATTTTTTTTCCACACTCTGATTCTAATATACATCTGATGACGGTACTCAAGATCGGCTTAAAATCTAAAGTTACGAGGGTTCCTTCGCGCCCTGATCCGAGAAGAACCCACAACAAACTCAGTCGGGTTTTTTTTTTTACCATCATCATTACAATAACAAATTAGTTTACTATATTTTAATTAAAATTAGAGCAATTTGTTCACTCCCAAGCGTTTCTATCGTCTAGGTAATCTTGCAACTTATAATACGATTTTTCTATCAACTTTCTTTTAACAAAGACTTTGAATTTATTAATTGACATCTTTAGAACGTCTTGTGGGAGTTTATTATAGAAACGTATACAGTTACCCTTAAATGAGTTGTTAATCTTATGCAGCCTACTAGAATTTATAACAAGTTTGTTTTGGTTTCGTAAGTTATATGATGTACATTCACTCTTTTTATTAAAAGAGTCAATGTTTTTATGTACATACAACAAGTTTTCTAATATATATACGCAGTGAACTGTCATTATGTTAACTGCCTTGAATTTGTTTCTTAGCGACTCTCTTGGACCCATATTGTAAATCGCACGAACGGCCCTTTTCTGCAGCACAAATATTGCATCTATATCAGCAGCATTACCCCAAAGTAGAATACCGTATGACATAATGCTGTGAAAATAGCTGAAATATACCAGTCTGGCAGTATCAACATCTGTCAGACGACGAATTCTTTTAACTGCGTAAGCCGCAGAGCTGAGCCTGTTCGATAGACCACTTATATGGGGCCCCCACTGTAATCTGTTATCTAACGTAATGCCTAAGAAAACGGTACTGTCTACAAGGTCTAGTTCCTCATTATTAAGTTTAACAATGGTTTGCATTTGTTTAACATTAGGCAGACTAAATTTAATACATTTTGTTTTATTTGCGTTGAGCAATAAATTATTAGCTTCAAACCATTGTACCACTTTATTGAGAGAGCTGTTTACGTCGTCATAATTTGTTTGTCGCCTATTAATCTTAAACAACAGCGAAGTATCATCAGCAAACAAAACAATCTCATGATCAGCCTTAACAACAATATAAATATAATGCTAAGTAAGTACTATAACACAACGCTATTTTATATAAACTATTACTCGTTACGAGACGTATTCACGTACAACTAACGTTTTTTTTTGCTGACAAGTATTATAGCGTCTTTGGTAGTAGGGTTGTAACTAGCCACGGCCGAAGGCTCCCACCACTTCTGCCTCAGACAAATTAGTAATCGTACTTTCCTAAATCTCCCCTAATGGGAATCTAACTCAGGTCCTCTGCTAGCAAAATAATGCTCGCTCTATTGTGTCAGCGTGGCCATTGTATAGTTTATTTTTAAGTATAGAAAGACTATACCCGTATCAATAAACACCGCTCTACTCAATTACACTATTCCTTCGTATAGTATATATATCGAGACATATTTATATTTCACATCTTATATACAATTACTAGCTGACCCAGTAGACGTTTTGCAATATAACTACTATAATCGCTATTAAAAAATAGGGGTGGGTGATAGAAAGGTGAAAATTATATGTATGTATATTTGTATGCTGTATCACAGAAAAAATTTTTTGTCAAAAAAATTAAACATAAAATTTTCGGGTGGAGCACCCTTAACATTCAGAGGTTTCGATAGATAGATGCCGATTCTCAGACTTACTGAATATACATAAAAAATTTCATAAGAATCGGTCAAGCCGTTTCGGAGGAGTATGGGAACGAACATTGTGATACGAGAATTTTATATGTTAGATTATTTAAAAAAAAACAATTAATTTTGATGTCTCATGGGTTACTGTTGTTGTTTCAAATATATCTTTGCTTAAAATGGTAGTATTGGACGCTCGCACGCAGCTAGCTGCGGCCGCGGTCGCGGCGGCTAGAGATCGTTGACCCAGGCTGAGACGTCAGCTGTTTTAATTTTGTGTTTCAGCGTGAGTTGGTTTTTTTTTAATAAAATAATGTATTTTTATGAAACTATCTTTCCTTTAGCTTTACTAACATAACGGAGCGTAAATAATGCTATTAGAACGTTTTAAAAAAGATTTTTTTTAATAGGATCGACTTTTTTCCATTCCATAATCAAAGATGTCACTATCACCTGTCTTATATTTCGAGAGCGGTCTCCTAACACCTTGTATATACGGAAGTGGTATTAAATACAAGCATTTCTGTCATTGAAATATTAAACAACAGTACTACAGAAGTGCGTGTAAGGATGCTCTTTATATATTCCTAAAACTTATATAGAGATAAGTCAAAGATTGATTGTGATATCATATTATATAGGTATACATACTCTTAACCCGTCAAGTAACTTCTGACCTTTTATAGCCTAAAAACCGTGTTTAGAGTTTTTTCTATCTTGTGTTATAATTGTATTTTTCCGCTTTTCTTTCAATTATTGTTGTTATTTTTAGGAATATGCATAAATACTAATTTCCGAACTGTTTAGGTCACATGCTCACGCACAGATGAATTACAAAAATATAAAGATATTGAATGATTATTGTGACTACCAAGAAAACTACTATTTCTTTAACTTTCTTTAACTATAGGGTAATATAAAAATAATACTTTATCCTAATAATGAAATATTTCAACATTGAACTTAACCTTTGAAGTTTTCCGACTAGATTTACTTGGAACTAACTTCTCAAAGCACTCAAATATTCTTGTTATCTTTACACAGCATCGTTTTTCAAAGCTTTCCGCCATTGAATAGTCTGCTTCACTACATAATTCTTCGTAAAATTTATCTATTAAAGTCCGATACGCCACTACGAAATATTCCGAGCTTATTATGAGTTTAAAATTTCTAGAAAACATCTTTACAAAAGCCTGGTGAAATACATTTTAAACTAGCTAAACCGAATACTCTCTCTTATATCCATTTCCTTCAAAATTTCGTGATAAATCGTATCAGAGATGTAAGAGTTATCCATTATAAACAGAAATTTCTAATAATATTTTCATTTTCATAATCATTGCGCAGTCGAACTATATATCTTGTAAAAGATTAACATGTTAGTCTTTAAATTGTATTATTGTACATTCTCATCACTTGTACATATTTACTATCTACAATTGCTCACTGGAAATATTATGTTAATTTAATACATACAATTTTGTGTCATGTTTCGAAGGAGTGTAAACAGCACTCCTTCGAAACGACTCCACTACTTTTCATACTATATTACGCACCAAGGGCCGAAAGTTTGACATCGCCGCCCGTGTGATAATTATCAGAAATTATCACAAAAAGGAAGTGAATCGAGTGAATTACCAATTTTGAAGACGGAGCAAAACACATTCCAAATATTTTGACACATAAAACGCATCAAATATTTGAGGCATACGCACTAAATTACGAATTTATTCCATCGGAAAGCAATATGGCACTTTCTTCACTGAAAATAGCGAAAGTGCGAAGTTACAGGTATGATGAAAAATTCTCTACGCACCACAGGCCGAAAGTATAAAATTGTAACTCGCGGTTTTAACACGCGGGCGGCGATGCTATACATTCGGCCCTAGGTGCGTAGTATACTATATTTATATCTTAAAGTAGTTTTCATTTTCCTACGCCTGTCTTCCTTTATATAATTAAGAAAAAAAAAGTCAGCGAATAATGAAATAGTGAATAATATACAGGCGACTGCCTCATTGGTCTAGTGGTTAGCATGTTCGATTACAGACATGAGGTCCTGGGTTCGAGTCCTGGGTAGGCCAACACGAAATCGATATTGAGTTTTCTATTAAGATTTTCTCAATATTTGCCCCAAGTTGGGAAAAATTTGGCGGTGTAATCCACCCCCGTGCCTCGGAGAGCACATTAAGCCTTCGGTTCTGCGCCTGGTCTCTCTCCGGTCGTGTCGAATTTCGGTTACCTCGGAGAGAGAAGAAATAGAGAGTGCAGTCGTGTACTATGCCTGCCAATGGTCTATGCTCTAAAAACCCGCTCTCATTTGAGTCTGGAGGCCAGCAGTGGGACGTTAATGGGCTGCTACTTTATACAGGCAATTGACCTCATTACAGATTAGCTCATTTCCAACTCCATCAGGTGACAAACTGTTATATATTTAACATACACATGAGACACGACCACATTTGGTGATTTATATCACGCTACACCCTACGTTAACAACGCAAACTTTTTTAAAATACAATCACGTCGCATACTCCATCTTCCTATATTACTTTTTGGGATAACGAGTTAAGATAATTTAAAAAGGAAGCCGAATATTATGTAGTCAGTTTGCATACGAAACTCACCAATTTAGAAGAGAAACCTTCTTTATTATTTAATACAACATTACCAATAATAAATGCCTCATTGGTCACATTAATCTGAAATTATAACAACTATATATATTTTGAATAATTTAGGAATTAAATGATTAAATTTAACACGTATATAACGACAAAGAATTTTTTTTATTTCGGGGGGAAATGAAAGAATTTTATAACGCTTCAGTACTTACCAGCATGATAAAAATAAAAATAGTATAGATATGTCAGTGGGTATCATTGGTATCCTTTTTTTTAACGCTGGGAAATCCTCGTGGAATACTCGGGAGGATATTCCAGGGTATGCCGGACTCATACCGGCTAAAACCCAGCGGTGCTCCTACATCACTCGGAGACGGGGTCACGAGAACGCGACTGACAGACATTCGCGACCCCGCCAGCGATGTGCCTGCTTAGGCCCAACTCGGTCAATAACCAAAACTTACTCCGAAGGTGGATTGCCTGGAGCACCTGGCAAGGCACCAACCACCTCGCGAGACCTTTCTTTGTTGGGCAACGGACCCCGCTCCGTTACTCAAAGGTCACCACTAAGGAGGGAGACGGCGATCGTGGGCCTCTCGCCTCCTTCCCGGCCTTCTCCTGCGAACGGTCGAAGTGGTTACGCTCGCCTCCCTCAATCGTTTTGCATGACATCCTCGCAGAAGGAGAGCGTAGTACACCATGTATCATTGGTATCCTTGGATTATGAACTAACTCACCGTTATAAGGGACGCAACAATTTTTAAATTCATTATTCGTTAATTATATTCGTGAAATGTAATAATAATTCAAACAATATTTTACAGGTATTGTAACAGTCTTTAATATCTAAAATATCATTTACTAGGATAATGATTAATACAGCGGTATCAATAAAAAATATGGTTCGAGTATAGTCGGCACTTTTAATAACTTTTAAAATGTAATAAGTAGGTATGGCTACAGTAATTGAACATATCATAACCGGAAGCTTTTGTAGATATTAATCCTTTCTATAATATTGTAGAACATTTTTTGTTCTATGGTCAATATCCCCAGCGAACGCGATGACATATATTTTGTGACCAATTTTTTTACACCTAGGATTACATTAATCCATTTTTATTAGGGATCCCCATTTTTTTTTTCAAAAATTAGTAAAGCCTATTTCGCACAGTGAAAATGTAGCTTTGTAAATGGTGACAAGTTTTTAATCGGTCCAGTAGTTTTCGTCCTCATGTAAACCGACAGACCATAAATATAAACCACATTAGTATGAGATGTGAATCATTAAAGTTTTAAACTTGTGAGAAGAAAAGTTAAATTGGTTCATTACCTTATTTGTCAGGTCAGATTTTATATTGAAGATGAGTCGTCTGAAAACCTATTCAACCTTGAGAGAAAATGGTAATTTCCTGAAACAATACCAAGATATAAATCTCTGTTTGAACACGTTTTAACAATTTACGATGTTTGTAAACAATCTTCTCGTAATTAAACCTCAGAAGCGCTTTATTAAATAATAGATGACATGCTTTATTAAAGACTCGCTCCGAGCTCACTTCATGATATGTGGATTATATTCAAGAGCGTATACTTGAAATTTCGTTATAAACTATTTTGCATAATAGTCTTCTTAAGAGTTTTCCGTTTTAAATATCAGTTTATTAATTTATACCTTTATTTTATTACATTTCATATATTGGTTACCCCAAAGGATTCCTTAATTATCCGCCATATCTATATAAGAGACGTAGGTATCTCATCACGATATATCTGGAACCATAAGGCGTAGAAACTTGAAATTTAGTAGGAATATTCCTTTTGCCGAGTAGAGGTCAGCTTAGAACAGATTTTGCGAAATTCCACCCGCAAGGGGGATTGCGGGTGTGTTAAATAAAAAAATACTAATTTTCACATTTTAAAAAATCCATGATTATGTGCCATTCTATATCAATTCTTTAAATTCCACTGCCTCATGAACACTAGCATCTCTAAGGAAAGTTCTTACAATCGTAGTGCAATAATAAATATCGTGTAAAGTACTTACTAATCAGTATAATATTATAAATCACAAATTCTTCATTTGACTCTTGTGATATTTAATAACTTATCAGCTTGTCTGTTATCCGTTGTCCGACGCGGGGCAGCTATACTCTATAACATCCTACAAATTTGGTTAAAATATATTTGTAATTGCTTGATAAAAAAATAAATAGCAGTCCATTAATGTCTCACTGTTGGACACGTTCCTTGTCACCTATAGAAGTGAAGGTATCGAGCTTAAACCCACTACGTTATTCAATTGCATGTTGGCGTGCTTTTTTCCGGCAGGATATCCTCATGGATACCCGCAACGATACGGGCATTGCGAGTTATGGCGTACCTCGGCCGGCTCAAATCTGATGGTGTTCGGTGTTGGCGAAAAAACGGGATCGGAGTACATTCGCACTCCCGTCAGCGACTTCGCCTCAGGGCTTTCTCTCGCCAAATTCTTCCATTCGCGTGACATGCCACCTGTTCTCCCTTGGCATCTTCTATTGGACAATACGTTCCGCATCGATTAAGGTTTGCCTGCTACTCAGCCTCCAGTAATCCTGGCGGGATATACAGTTACATCACAATATTTTCATTAACCGAAAAGTACGATTATAATTTTTTGAATAATAATTAGACACAAGGTTTTCATTTAAATAATACATAGGCTGTATTTCCGAGCCCAGGCTTGTGAAAGACGTGGGCTAATTACCACATTACCAGCAAACACGTTCCTGCAAGCAAAATTATGGCATTACGATACCACTCTTTGTATAAACCATAAAGGTAAATTACCTTTACTAGATTAGTGGACCTCCATCTCATAATATATGACCGTCAAATATGATTATCGTCAAACGCAAACCTTTTAGCAATAAAAAAGGTGTCCACGATTAAATCGTACTACTCTTTTTTAGTAACGACTATACATTTGAAAATGTGAACCAATTGTTGCTATACATCATTCGTATAAAGAATAAATATATATGGTAACATATAACTGTCTAGACTTATCTTTTAATTCCTATTGTACATGTGAAATTTATGGTTTGGAAAATTGTAAACAAGTTGATTTACGTTCAATCTGAACAATATACGTACCACTTAACATTGGCCTGAAAGATAAACTGTACTAACTTTTGCCGTGTTTTACTGTTCGAACAAAGCTTAAATAAATAAATATATTGTTAAAAGGAGTCCATCCATTTTATGTACGCTTTTTGTATTGCTATTAGGTAATTTAAAAAACCAAAAAGATGTCAGTAATATAAAATAATAGTCAATAATTATAAAGTACTAGCAAACAGTCCCGGTTTCGCAAATATGGTTAAAATAAGGGTGTCAAATATAGTCATTTTGTCATTATATTTCCAATGTAAGACTTCCTCAAAATATAATAAATGACATTCCTAAAAGCCTTTGCAGTAATTTACGAAAAATAAGTACATAAATTAAAACCAAAAAGAAGTTCTTAAATGTTTAACGAAATATATTCTTAGATAAGTATAGTAAGTAAATAGCTGTCCATTAAAATCCCACAGCTGGGCACAGACCTCCTTACTCATAGATGAAAGGATTTTTAAAACATGTAGGAGTTTATGCAGCACAAATACAATATCTAATACTTCACCTCTTTTCCTTAGATATGTATTCAATACTAAAATTTGGTTCTTCTTGTTTTCAAATTTGGTACTTCATTTTATTTTTTCAAGTGACGCAGGAAACCGGCAACGCTATACATACAGATGCGTGTCTATTACTACTCTTACTTAATTAAAAATAAACAAGTTGAATGTAACCAGTATTATATTAATCCTTGACCACCTTTCGTATTTTGCAGTAACTAACCCAACTAACCCAACAATTGCAACTGTAAATTTTCGGGGTACAATAAAGAGTAACCTATCTTTCTCTCTAAAATTAAATGTATCAAATAATAAAGTAAGTATCGCTAACCTTAATGTAAAAAGTTGTGAA
Source organism: Elymnias hypermnestra (assembly GCA_015832385.1). Lineage (NCBI taxonomy): Eukaryota > Metazoa > Arthropoda > Insecta > Lepidoptera > Nymphalidae > Elymnias > Elymnias hypermnestra. Next base: position 4,164,310 of record JACTOM010000933.1, read on the forward strand.
GGCAACTTCGAATCACACGGGAGCTCTACCAATTGCTTTAAAAGTAATTAACTTTGTGCACTGTGCTTCATTTTAGTATACTCGTATTCTGCTTTCATATCTTCAGAATAGGCTATGATACTATAGCTTCCGTACTACTAAACTTTAAAACCATAAAAAAATTAAAAGTACACATGTTCAGAAGTGAAACTTCTTTAACAAACTAATTTTTAAGTCTTGTTTATATTTATACATTAGATTTTCGGGATTTAAAGAAAGGGAGAAATGTTGCAACATGAAAGAATGTTTTGGAATTTAATAAATTTAATTGACATTAAAATATTAAGTGTCGGAAATTAATACACATAATTTATTGACATCTTAAATAAATTGTAAATAAAATGGCACGTGTATTTTGTCTATAACATATAATATATAAAGTTCTATAACTTTAATGATGTTTAAACTTATCATTTAAATTAATTATGGTTGAATTTCGATCTCTGGGCGATTACTATTACGTATTCTTTCAAGTAATTTATGAGTTAAATGTCATTAATATGAAAATGGCTGACAAAAGTGTAAAATTTAGTTAATAGAATTTATCTCTTTTCTAAATTTTAAATTCAAAAACAAAATTTAAATATTAACCAAACTTCAAAAACAAAATTTTCAACACTTCTAATATTAGAAAGACAATTAAATTGAGTTCCTTATATATCTTCCTTTCTCCCTCCATTAAGTCTCAAAAATCTAAAATCTTAGATTTGTATAAATATAAACAAGATTTAATAATTAGTTTGCCAAAGAAGTTTTACTTCTGACATGTGTACTTTGTACGCACGTACTTTTCACTTTTTTTCCAAACAATATGAAATTTAAATAAACAAATTTATAAATATCTTTTTAATTCTTTTTTATTATAACAAAAACTTATGTGTTGAAATTGATAAACATATTTTGATAATTTAATTATTTGTGCGAAACTCCTCAGTATACGATGTATTTTTGTAAAAACTCTTTCATCATTTGCTATATTATTTTTGTGTGGTCCTTAATTAATAGAAGGTTCGTATAAAAAAAAAATTAACAAACTTAACTACCATAATAATTACCTTAACCTTGACTACCATAATAACATTTCTAATGTAACCTCCTTAGTGCTTTTGACAATATAAACTTTTGTAATGAAACCTTTTTACACAATTGTCCGCTATTGGCAAATACGCATACTCTATATGCGTCTGTATACAGTAACGTGTTTTTTACCGATTTAATGTGTTTTATATGTATTTATTTTAAACATTAGCATTCTGCACTCCTTCTCTATACAAGGTGTCAGATGACCTCTTCCGAAAACGAAGACAGACTCAGATGACAGAAGAGGCGTTATTAGTGCTAGAGTACTAGTAACACCTCTCATGATGAGACAGAAAAAAAATCATATTTTCAAAACGTTTTATTAGCATTATTTACGCTCCATCGTATGCCGCTGTGCGTGTAAAAGAAATGACTAAATTGAGTGCAAATGCAAAAACCCGCTGCGCCGCGCCCATACGTCTGTGCGTTGACCCGAGCGTCAGCTGATTTGGAGATTGTATTTGTGCTGGTTTTTTTTTAAAAGTAATATAGTGTATTTTTTATGAAACTTTCTTTTTAAAAATAAATATTTTTTTTAAATCCTTATCGTATTTTTTTCGACCTATCATCAAAAGTGTCATTAGTACTATCATCTGTCTTCGTTTTCGAAAGCAGTCCCCTAACATCCTGTTTAAACCATATGTATGGGAAATTCCATACTCTTTCATTTGTTAATACGTGTATGAATACACTCTCATAATACTGTAAATACACTCACTCATTCTTACATACCCACTGACACCTACATAACACTCACTAACAACACAGCGAATATCCCAGTTTTGTTTTCTTTTCATAGTTTCCAAATTCTTACTTCCTAATATCTACTCTGTTATTTTGAATATTATTTAATAATTTGTGTAATCCGTAATTGGCCTTATTTTAAGTATATTAATTATTCCATGTAACAATTTGTTAAAACGCTGTTGGTTTACCAGTAAATCAATAAATGAAATTTCTTATTCAGATATTAATTAATATAAAGAAAACACTCGTTTCAAATCCAAGCGTTTCTGTCATTGAAATATTCCTCAACTCTATAATTCGCTTTATGTTCTTTATACATTGCATAGTTTATTAGCAATTAAATAATCTTTATAATCATCGAATTTATAGCAATATCATCAACGAGGTTAATATTGATAAAAATATCGTACAAGTTGTACGTTGATTACGTTATCATTTGGCACACTATATTTTAATAGCCTTTACTGGCCGTATCTGTCTATCATTGATAATAATGGCATGGCAGTTAAATCTTTCTTTTTATTGCTTCTCTACGTAAAATATACGTAATGAATTCAATATCTACGTGCGAGTCTGAATGTAGTAAGTAGCAGTCCATTCGTCCCACTGCTGGGCACAGGCCTCCTCACTCCGAGGAGCGAGGGTTTTAAGAGCCACCACGCTGCTCAACTGCGGATTGGCAGGCATAATACACAAGTGCACTCTCTATTCCTTTACTCTCATAGTCCGATATTAAGGGAATCCGACTCAACCAGAGAGGGGTCAGGCGCAGGACCGACGGCTTAACGGCTCCGAGGCACGGGGGTGGAGAACACCGCCAACTTCCCAACTTCGGGCAAATATTGAGAAAATCTTAATAGAAAACTCAATATCGATTTTGAATTGGCCCGACCCGGGACTCGAACCCAGGACCTCATGTCTATAGTCGAACATGTTAACCACTAGACCAATGAGGAAGTCTGAATGTAGGCAGTGTATTTATTATTTTACCACCTACATTTGCACTGAACTAATTCTCCTTCCTTTAAATTGTCTGAAGTAATCGCTTTAAAGTGATAAGACCGCCTTTTGTCCGTCATACATTAAGCTTCAGTACTTCCGAAATGTTTTCATTATTCCCGTTATAGAATATCTAGTTTATGCTAATATAAAACTGAAGAGTCTTTGTTTGAGCACAATACGAATTAAAAAAATAATTTAATGTTAAATAGCCCTTTTATATAGAAAGGTTGTAGAACTTTTTGTTACGACCAATATTGTCAATATATTGATATTTAATATGTATTAAGATGTAGCTATTTGTGTGTATGTTTATGTTATTGCCTATCTTCCTTCCTCGCTACTTACACCTTTTTTAAGTGAAACTTCTTTAGGCTCATAAGAGTAAAATTTTTACGGATGAAACGTGATGAGGGCCACGAAGATGTGCAGCGTTTTTATGGTAGTTCGTTTGAAGGTTAGGTAGCTTTAATATTTACAAATAACATGTAACATTTTAGTTTGCCACTCGTCATTTAATAATTTAATATACTATTTTTCATAAAATATAATATAAAAATATTTCATAAATTCACTTTTCTAAATTTTAAATTAAAAACTAAATTTTAATTGACATATAAGTTTGTATATTTCTAACCTATCTTCCTTTTTCCCTCTAAGTTTCGGAAATCTAAAGTTATAAATTTGAATAAATATAAACAGGACTTAAAAATTAGTTTGCCAAAGAAGTTTCACTTCTGACATTTGTGTTTTGTACGCACGCGCTTTAAATTTTTTTAACACAAGATTGTCTGAAAGAAATGGCTATTAAGCGTTAAGACCGCCTGTTGAACTTTCTTACTCTATTTATTTAAGTTTATTATAATGTAATGATATAGTGAGGTCACTTTAACCTTTTATGGTAATAAATTTTGCTTTTTCTTATGTGACACAGGCGAAATTAGCTAGTAAATAGAAATATTTAAAAAAAAAGAAAATAGGATAGAAATTTTAATTGATTTTCTTTAATACCACACTTATTAAAATTCATAATAAATAAGTAAGTACGGAATATAAAAAATAAGTAAATGGTAACCATAAAATGTTTCTCTTAAAATATTCATTAAATCTTGTAATACTTTTAAATGGGATATTTCAGGGTTTCAATCTAGGCGCTTTTATAATTCATTAAATGTTTTATTATAAAACAGCTCGGAATATATTTTTTAACGAATCCTTAAAAGAAACATTTAACAAAACTTCGTTTCTAAGTCTTACTTCACATGAGCTCTACAATTGCTTAAAGATATTCTGTAGTAGACATTATAGCAAGGGTCATTTAAACGTCCTTATCTTAAAGTATCACCCAATATTATCTCCTGTTATCAACATGTACAACAATTACAACCAATATTTGTCTTATCGCAATTAGTAAAATATATTTGGTATCGTCCACAGGGAGTAAAACTCTGTACCGATACGCACTTCCTGACCATCTGTGACCCGGCGGCAGAATGCCTTATCAAATCTTCATACAGACGGCCTCCTGGTGCATTTATCAGTCGTGGACCAAACCTGCACGCATCCCGACCTAATACTATCAACATTTTATAAAGAAATAATAGAGAAATGAGGTTAAAACAATACCAAGTGACAAAATAATGTGTGATCTTTGTAACAATGGGTGATTTGGTTCCGAGCATAGCTAAGAGTACTCTGGCTAGTGATATAGATGGTCAGAATTGGAGTGGATTGGATTCCTATGCGACTGATGATGAGCTGGCTGCTGTGGAACTGTTCAAGGATTATCCTGAAGGGCTGCTTCGATTCGCTTCGGTATGCTGTGTACTGTTTATGTTGGTTGGGATTCCCGGAAATTTAATCACCATCATTGCTCTTGCGAGGTGTAAAAAGGTACTGTGTATACACTTATTTTGAATATAATTTATCTATTACCTGCCTAGTTCTCGTTGATACATAGGTATATTTAACAGAGTAATTGTACTAATCACTGATCACTAACATGAGTCGGTCTTCAGTTATAAATAGAGTAATTAACCCTACTTTATATTGTATATATAGATTAGTATGTTGGTAATTAATACAAAACAAATAATATAAACAGTGTGTGAATTTTTTTTGCTGACAGTTTAGCACTTGACTGTGATCTTACCTGATGGTAAATGATGATACAGTCTAAGATGGAAGCGCGCTTACCTGGTAAGAGGTGATATACCTCATCCTCCTTTCTACACAGTATCGTAGCGGAACACAAATCTTTTCTTTTGGCGCTACGTTTTTGCTAGTAGGATGGTAACTAGCCACCAGTCAACACTCACACAAATTAAAGAATACCAGTCATTAAATTCGACCTACCGAAGATCGAACCCGGGGCCCCTGCTAGCAAAGCAAAAATTAGTTAATAATTAATACAAATAATTGGTTTACGGTGATAGAAATGTGCGAAAGAGTGGATTGTCCATCTAATCCATTATTATATCTTTACATACACAAAAAAATTCATCAAAACCCGCCCAGTCGCAAGAGTTCAGTCACGTACTAAAAATGTATACATATAATGACAATCTATTATATATTCCCAACACAGCTAACGTGAATTAAACAGTAGTTACAAAAAAAATACCCAACACATTAAAAGCCAAACATTGTAGCTAGATAAAATTAAATTTTATATTTACCCGTCACATATAAGATAACGCGGTCAAGCCGACAAAAAGACAGAAAAATATTTATCATAAAGATAACGGGAGGAATGCTTCAAACAGTAGTCAGAGATGGGATGCAAACGTAATTTATTTTTCTATCACACTAGTGGACCCGCGCAACATCGTCTATGTTTTATAAGAGAAAGGTTTAACTGAAAAGATCAAATTTGATTACCGTTAAAAATGGTTATAATGAAACCGTGTTAAAAGATAAACATATGCTCCCGCAGATTTATTTTTAGATAATTTTAAGAGGTACAATTCCGTTGTCCATGTTAGTAGTGTATCTTTAACTGTTTTTATAACGCCCGCAATATAAGTCCTCAAAAGTGAAATTTGAAACGGGATTTTATATAGCTTACAGCATTCCTGTATAAATGGGCTATAGAACACTAAAAGATTTTTTCCGTTCCTAAAATAAATGTTCAACAAAACATACAATATTTCACCTATCTAATAATAGTAAAACCCTTGAATTGCCCGGCCGTGTCTTTATTAGCCCCCGTAATTTGCCCGCTCTTTTTAACGGAAGTAACCATCACGCCGCGCACGGACATTTTTGCGTCGCTTGCCCCATGGATTGAATGGCGCTGCAGTGGCTTTTGGCACTTAAATGTTCATGAAAGACTACCGAATGTTATGAATTTTATGTTTGCTAATAGTTAAACTATACAATCTTATGTTTTGTTTATTAAATTAAAACTATGATGTAACATCATGTTGCGCTAAACTTTGAGATAGTAAAAAAGTCCGTCTTGTATTTATAGGCTGATATCTTAAAAATTAAAACTTATCTAAAGTGTTTTCATTGTTATTCACATCACTTATAAAGTCAAAAACATAAATAAGCGCTAATAAAGACTCACAATTTATAAAATACCACAAAAGAACTTAACGACCTTCAACGCGACACGCACCGTTGGTAACGGTCACTTTATAACTTTTATATTTTTTGTTTTTTCTATTTTCTGGAGTTATCTCTATGCATATTTTTTAATATTCTAAGCGAAATATACAATAGACACTATGACTTATAAAGAATGAGATGCTTATATTGATTGCGACAGAACTATCGTAACCTGTCAACTAGTAGTTGACACTGGTTAACTGTTTTATTGGTCTAGCGGTCAGCATGTTTGGCTACAGACATGAGGTCCTGGGTTCAAGTTCCGGGCCAATGCAAAAATCGAAATTCAGTTATCTATGAAGATTTTCTCAATATTTTGGAACTTTAAGGTGTGATCCACTCGGAGAGCACATCGGTCCTGCGCCTGATCTCTCTCCGGTCGTGTCGGATTGGCGTCACATCGTACTATGTGCACTTATACATGTATACATATATAGTACTATGTGTACTTATACATACATAAACTTATACACTTGTGCACTATACCTGTCATCCCGCAGTGGAGCGGCGTGGCGATTCTCTACCTAAAACCCGTCTTCTCATCAGTAGGACATTTATAGCCTGGTACTTACCTTACCTAATAACAGTATAAGAAAATTAGGAATTACGAAAAACTTCTCATCAAATTGAATCTTATTACTCGAATACACGCATTGTTAGTGTATTAGGTTCGATTCCATGAAGGGTACGCTTAGGAAAAGTATTTTCTTATTTACCTAGATTTCGACTGTTGGAAGGCTTTAACTATGACTTTTTACCTTTACCATATCAGCAAAAACGTTTCTTCAAGGAAAACAATTTGTGTTACGGTAACCGAACTCTCTCTTCTACGAGTGAAGAGGTCTGCGCCCAGTGGTGGGATGGGAATGGGGTGCTATATACTTTTCCTTTTTACAATGCTGTGTAGAAACTATTGAAAGTCCACACTTTATTTAAAACTGTTAACAATAAAAAAATGTAATATCTTGAAATACAGATTCTATTCAGTTAAATTTGCGGGTATAGTGTTACAAACAAAATGTTTCCATCTATAAGCACGAAACAAACTTTTAATACGAAATATTTTCTGGGAACGAACCTGCAGTTAATATACGAACACGTTTCTCAGTTTATTTTCAGTTCAGTCACATTTCAAACGTGACTTTTCAGTTTAACTTTCTATTCAAAAATATGTGGTGTTACTCTCAACGTATTGAATTTATTTGTAGATTTTGTTTATAGAGCATGATTGATTGAAAAAGGACATTTTTTTTCAAAATAGTTACAAAAGCACTAAGATTTCAAAATATCATTTGCGGAGTGTTACTATACGTAAATTGACATATTTATTTCTTTATATGCAAAAAAACTTCTTTATTTACTTTATTTTATGTCGTATTTCTCCAAGGCTAAATCTCTAAAAAGATTTATAATAGATGTCGGTAATTATTCTCTCGGAAAAAGATATTTATAGCGATATCTCTCCCTTAACGTAGGTCAGTGTTCACTGTTTTATAAAGTGTTATAGCCGCGAGCCACGTACATAAAATACAATAATGATAAAGCAAAACTCATCAGCAACTCTAATTATTATATCAGCAACTCATATTCATCTTAACTAATAATACATAGTTGATATTGTCATTTAAAATCAATTGTTTATACTTTTCTATGAAACAAAACATCGTCAGGAAATCTACATATTTCTGGAGTAAGATATAGATAGCCTATCTTCATCATGGAGCAACGTAGCTAGTCTGTACTCAAAAACCTCTATCTCCTGTGAGTGGGAATGCGTATTCCCATCAGTGAGACGTTAATAAACTGCTAGTTGCCTTGCATTTGACGAGTTCGCTAGCACATTAATATGATTACTCGCTTCGCCAACAAAGGTATAGGGTGCGTTCAACAACAACCGGGGGAATTAATTAAAATAGCTCTTTCAAACGTGTTGCCAAGCAATAAGTTTCCGTTTTGTTCCATGTAGAAAGAATACGAGTAAAAATACATCTTAATTGGTTGGCGCATTTCTGAGTCTATCATCACTTACCAAAAGTTCAAATTACAGGCATGCGATAACGTGTCATAAAAACGTCTTTTGCAATTTTTTAGTTTTAGATACTTAGTTTAAAGTGTTTAAGTTAAGCCCCTTTTTTTGCGGTGGGAAATGCTTTAATGCACTGGCTCAGACCGTGTGTCAGGAGTGTGGGACTCGGCGAACAAGAAGGCCTCGCAATACCCACTAAAACCTTTTTTTTTTTTTTTGTNGGGGCCCCTACCTTGATCCTAAGGATCGAGCTACCTATGGGGCAGCGCGAAGGCGCGCCGCCCGACAACCTACGGAGCCTCGCTACGTGGGACGACGGCCTCCGCGGTCCGCCGTCCCAGAGGCTAGTGCTAAGGGGGAAGACGGCGGTCCTGGACCGCACGTCTTCTCGCCGGACGCCTACGACGGAGGGCGTGGGCGGCGGGATCCGCCTCCCGACGCCGCTCCGCGGCCTCTTTCAGCGACATCACCTCGTAATACCCACTAAAACCTAGCGTAACCCTCTTTATCCATGAATGAAGCAGCAGGAGTTCAACTTCCGCATTCATCCCTGCCCTAAAATGCTACTATTTAGTTATTTACTAAACACACTGATAATAAAGACACGTTTATAACCCATATTAAAGAATCAAGTATTACCTAGAATGTTTAGGTTGTTCATTTATTTAAGCTTGAATGATATTTATAACAATTATAACAAGTAACAGGTATATAATGCGTAAACCAAACTTAAAGACGAAGTTTAATATACATACATATATATCCAACTTTTATTGTTAACTGCATAATTTTATTTAATAATTAATCTTAGTAATCATGATGTAAAAATACACTTATTGTTCGTTATGAAATGGCTTCAAAAACCCCCAAATATCTTTATGTCCATTTAAGAAGATATGCCTTTGTTGTATCTGAAACCTTTTTCTTTTGGATTATAGTTTTAATAATGTATATATTTGTAACATATGATAAAATAGGAAAACTGCTGGGCACAGGCCTCCTCACTCCGAGGAGCGAAGGTTTTTAGAGCATAGACCCACCACGCTGCTCCAGTGCGGATTGGCAGGCATAGTACACAACAAGTGCACTCTCTATTCCTTCACTCTCATAAACTACTGAATTATGGCTCGTGTGTACTTCGTCTAACAAGTAGTTGCATTTACAAGTACATTGATAAGAGAGGAACATTAGTTTATCTTAAACGAATGTAGACATTTATTATACAATTATGAATGAGAAATTTTGAGTTTACAAATATAATGAATAAATTATTGTACATCTTAAATAATACAACAAAGATTGTTATAAAGATGCTTTGACTCGTATACAAGGGTTTTCTTATAACAAACTATTAAAACTTGTATCTGCAACATGTCTTGTATTTATTTATCATCATTTATAAGGGGCGTTTTTTTGCATACAAATATGATATATATCTTTAAAAAAAGATGTAGTTCGTCCGTACGATACGAGCCTCAGAAATTACTAAAAAAGAAAGACATAATAGGAATTAAATTAATACAAATAATTTATTGAAATCTCAAGTGATGAATTGTAAATAGAAAAATTAAATTTTGTTTTTGAAATTTAAATTTAGAAAAGAGAATTTATGATTTTTTTTTATTTTAAATTTTATGAAAACTAGTATATTAAATTACTTACTAAATGCCTAGTGGCAATTCTTTTTGGATATGTTTTACGGCACAAACAATCGTGGTAGTCGAACACAATATTGATATTTATTATATTTTCAGGTTCGCAATGCAACGGCCGTGTTCATAATGAATCTTTCCTGCTCAGATCTACTCTTCTGCTGTTTCAATTTGCCATTGGCTGCTTCTACCTTTTGGCAGCGCTCTTGGGCCCATGGACGCACTCTTTGCAGAATGTTTCCTCTGGCGAGATATGCTCTGGTAGCAGTATCTCTCTTTACTGTACTCGCCATTACTATTAACAGATATGTTATGATCTCACATCCGAGACTATATCCTAAGTAAGCATGATATTTATTAGTATGTACTATAATTAGAATATGATGATTAAGTCAATTCCTACATCATCTTATGTTGAATTTGAACTACATGTATTATACGAGCAGCTTATTAAAGTCACACAGCTGAATATAGAGGTTATCGCTCATATGAAGAGTTACACAAGTTTATTAGAAAAGAAACCCACCACGTTATCGACTGTGGGTTAGCAGGATACACATGTCACAAAATTACTCTATAGATATACAGGTTTCCTCACGATATGTCCCTTCACTAAAAAGCACAATGATGAATTTTAATCAACAATCAGGCATATGGTTAGCATGAGTCCAATTGTAACTGACCGAACTGCTGATAGTATAAAAAGCTATGCTATGTTAATCACCGCATTAATTGTCGTTCGGAGAGTAGCAAGTCGAATCCAAGGCAGCCACCAGTATGTTTCACCTTTAAAATATTGAAAATCATCATGAGAAAACCTGCGTATCTTAAGAGCGATTTCGGTGATATGTGTAGCCTATCAACCTTGCGTTAATAGACCGTTACCTTCTGATTAAGTATAGTTAGTATTAGGACCAAATGCAGTCATTAATTTTACAGGAAAATATAATTTAAAACAAATATTACTTAAAAAAGCTATTATACATTATATGACAATTTCTAAGTAGTTCTGTTGGTGAGCAATCCATTACTTGTAAAACCAGGCCATATTTTACAATTATGACGTTGAAAAACGGTATGTGCAATGTGTTTATCAAGTGATAATTGTGCTTTAATGCACAAAGTCAATAATATCTTTGTTTAAGATAAACCTTATTAAGGATTATTGACTTTTCTATAATCACACGAAGTCGTACATGTAGAAAAATTCCAATGAATTTCAAATATAACTTAAAATAGTAGATGTGCCAAATTACTTACTAACTTGTTGACAAGATTATTCTTATCTACTGAATCTACAAAATAGTTTTTCTTCTAGCGTGTTACAAATATATACACATTTTGTTTAAGCCAGACTGTTAGTTTACATAACAAATGGATTTTTCTACTTACTTCTACTTTTTTTATATATTACAGGCTCTATAAACGACAATATTTGGCAGTGATGGTAGCCAGCACTTGGGTATTCTCGTTCGGAGCGTTAATTGCAACGTGGCTTGAGAAATGGGGACGATTTGGCTTAGATCCCTCTATTGGATCTTGCTCGATATTACCGGACCGCAACAACCGATCACCTAAAGAATTTCTATTTGTTGGAGCATTTATGTTACCATGTCTAGCCATAGTGATATGCTACGCTAGAATATTTTGCATAGTAAGAGAAGCTGCTAAACGTTCGCGTGCTCCAGGTCGAGGGAGACCTAGACCCGGTCTTGAGGATTCTGCAGTCGGCTCTGCATCCACAGCACTAGAACGGTCACCAGGTCCTGAAAATGGATATAATAATCACGTTGCTCCCACTAAAAAAGCTCTTCTTGCTCCTCCTACTCTACATTGTCCTCCCACTCCAGGTCCAGAACGTTCATCTTCGTCCGGTGTTGATACATTAGATGGCCACGATGATGAGTGTGCCTTAGATGCTAAACCAAGGACTCCAATTAGCGGTGATACTAGCAAGAGGCTTAGACAAGCTGCTGTAGCACTAAGACGATCACCCGCACCAGTAAGGCCCCCTCGATTAACGCCGAAAGACAGAAAGTTGTTAAAAATGATAATGGCAATAATGCTCTCATTCTGGGTGTGTTATCTACCGATAACACTGACGAAGTTATTCAGAGAATTTACATCGCATCCGACGTTGAATATTGCTGGATATATTTTAATATATTTAACGACTTGTATCAATCCCATTATCTATGTGGTGATGTCAAGCGAATATCGTCAGGCGTACAAGAATCTCCTAATGTGCCGGAGAAGGGCGTGACGTTCGCCCGGCGAAGGCGTCTCAGAAAAACGCCCGCCGTAAACATACGAATTCATGCAGTGATAGTAAAGTGGACATTTTTGATCAATTCTTTGTGCATCAAAGAATTCTTGTAGAGGATAATAAGTTGTTTTTTCCCAAAAATACATTAGTCATTTGTATGAAAGTATTTATATGCATGATTGTCTAACGATTTGTATAAAATAAATACGATATAGTCGCGAGCCGTCCGTGAATGTGCTATATGAAAGATATGGGAGTTAATTGATAAGAAGTTAAAAAAATGTAACAAAGAACCCCAATAGGATACGTAACCGTTAGTTAATGTCTACCAAAATTTATGAAATAGGTGATAGTAGTAGAACATCGTTTCGTAATAATTTGTCATAATATTGATAACGTTAATGTGGTGTAAATATTAGTGACTTCGTAATTTTTATGCGAGTTATACGCGTGAACATATAAACTATAAAATTTAACCACGATTTAATTAATCTATACATATAACACTGTACAATTGTTAATGTTTACCACATTCCGGATGATTATTTCCTTGTGTTTATTATGTCACTAATATTGTATTTCTTCTGTGCTTATATATAAATGTATAACTTGAAAATATGACTACGGAATACATATGTCAGTGATAAACACTGGTAATGTATGTATTGTATATTAACGATGACGTTTAGATGTATAAAAATGCTTCTGCCATATAAAACCCGTTGAATATTATCCAAAACTGAGTCATTAGGGGAACTCATTCTAGGAAAAAGAATCACCGCAATGATGTTTGTAACAAACGTTTCATTTGTAATGGAATAACTGTGTATGAATGACGTGCGAAGTGCAATTTTGAGTTTGAGATGCATTCGATGGCGAACTCTAGTGATGTGGTGAACTCTAGTGGTGTAAAGTTTATTTCTGATGATGACTTAGCTGCTATCGAGCTGTTTAAAGGATACCCGGATGGTTTGCTGAAGTTTGCGACAGCTTGCTGCATAATCTTCATGCTGATCGGCATCCCTGGGAACATCACTACAATCGTCGCTTTGGCGCGCTATGAAAAGGTGAGTTATTAAACTATAGTATAATTAATGTAACGTTACGTTTCACGGCTTTACTGGCCTAATAGTAGTTGTTTCGATACGGGACGTCCCGAGACCCGATAGAGAAAGTTAGACTCAGTTCTCACCTGGTGATAGGTAGAGGTTTCTAATATGGAAGCGCGCTATCCTTGTAAGTGATAATTTATCGCATTTTACAATTTTTATATATCTAAAATGGTAGGCTTAAAAATAAATTACCTCTACATTATTCAGCGTATCATTTTTGACGATATCATCACTTTCTATCAGGTGAGATATCACGTGATTATTTTGCAGATATACAAGACCGTGATAACCTATTATATAGTGTCTGTTTCTAACATGAGTCCAAATAAACAAACAAAGAGATTAACAAATAAATTAATAATCCCAACAAGTTCTCTTCTAGCGAGATGTCTAGACCATAAACTGTTTGAGCCAAGGCTTGTTTATACTGCCGGATTATGGTGCAGTATGCAGCTGTATTATTACTGAGACCTTTCGTAAATAAATGACACCTATAATGGTTGCGTGGTAAGAGGTAATTTACCTCTTACAAAGATTTTAAAATTGTGGATGAACTGTGTGAAAGGGGTGTGAATTTAGAAATGACTGCTGATAGAGTGAAGTGGCGAAAGGAAACAAGCTGTGCCGACCCCACATATAAGGGCAAGTGATGATGATGACTGATTTCTATACCGCATTGCGAAGTAACACAATTGTTTTGCTTAGCGGCACATCTTACCTTCTAGAATGGCAGCTTACTGTGGAAACTTACCAATTCGAACAAGGTTAGAAAGTATAATTTCTCAGTCGCAAATCGATTCCAGGACCTCTACTACTGATACAATTACCTCACCGTTACTCCAACGAGACCATCGTGAGAAATACTTGTAATCTTAGTGTTAATAGAGCAATTTTATATAATTATGTTATCCAATTTGACCAGTACTTTAATAGTTATAGTAGATGAAGAAGCCATTAAGAGGTTAAATGCTTACTGACCTCTCACTTGTCCCACAATTGGACTCTTAAACTGTAATGTCTGCTCATAGTCAGTCTATGAGCAGACAATACAGTGAAGCACTTTTCTGTAATATATAAAAATACCTCATTTTACGCAAAACCTATGGCAGTTGTTAAAAATTAATTAGATCACAACTTCTATTGAGTATCAAAATTAAAGATATTGAACACTGCATTTATTAATTTATTTATATCAATTATAAAATTTGACTGGATTCAATTGAGTAAGTTTTTTGATTTTACGCATTCCTCGGCTAGCAGAAGTCCTGGGTTCAGCGGGACAAATATAGGAAGTTGAATTTCCTAATTTATATCGGTCTGGACTGGTGTGAGATTTCGGCCATGGGTAGTTACCACCCTATCAGCAAAGACGTGCCGCCAAGCAAACACAATTGTGTAACGGTATGCTGTGTATAAACCATAAAAGCTGAACTGCCTCTTAACAGATTAACGCGCTTCCATCTTAGATTGTATCATCACTTACCATCAGGTGAGATCTCAGTCAAGCTCTAACCTGTCAGCATAAAAAATAATAGCACTTACAAACGTAGAAATTACATGGTTTTACCTATATGTATGCCTGCCAATCCGCAGTGGAGCAGTGTGGTGGGTCTATGCTCTAAAAACCCTCGCTCCTCGGAGTGAGGAGGCTTGTGCCCAGCAGTGGGACGTTAAAGGACTGCTACTTGCTTTTACCTTTATGTATATAAACATGTTAGGATATGTGCATTCTAACCCCAAGGGTATTTGAAATTATTATCAAAGAACTTCTTTAGGCGCATGAGGGTAAAAATTTTACAAATGAAATGCGTGATTAGCGTCACGAAGATGTGCAGCGTTTTTAATGCTAATTCATTTGAAGGTTAAGTAGTTTTAATATTTACAAATGACATGTGGCATTTTAATTTGCCACTCGTCATTTAATAATTGAGTATACTATTTTTCATAAAATATAAAATAAAAAAAATATATCATAAATTTTCGTTTTTCAATTTTAAATTCAAAACAAAATTTAATTTATAATATTAACAAAAAACAAGTGGCATTTTTATTAATAACTCGTCATTTGTGATTTCAATAAATTATTTGTATTAATTTTAATGACAATTAAATTCATTAAATTCCTAATATATCTTCCTTTTTCCTTCCCTCTAAATCTCGAAAATCTAAAGTGTTAGGTTTGTATAAATATAAACAAGACTTATAAATTAGTTTGCCAAATAAGTTTCACTTCTGACATGTGCACTTTGTACGCACACACTTTTAAAAAATTTTTTCACATTAATTTATTTAATAAATAGATTTTGTTACTTGAGAGGGGGTGATGTTACTGAAATTAAATTAATATTAATAACAACATCTGTCATTAGCTAGGATAAAATTTCACTCCTATAAACTTTAAGAAAGATTAAATATCAAAAGTCGAAGACCTTTTCCTGGATTTCTATTTCGAACTTTGATTTAAGTTTTCAAACAATAAGAAGAACGGAAACGAGAAAATAGGTTAAGCAACCCAATCTTTCTACTTATTAATTATAGCTTCTGCGGAGCGAATTATTTCTTCAAACTCTGATTTAAATTTATCTCACTAATTTAACAATTTCTAATCAAGACCCTTCTTTATATATATATAATGTTTTCTGATACAAAAAGACCAAGTATATATTTTGTTCTGTCTAGTTTATTGCTTGACTGTTCTCTCACACGAAAGTAAGTGATCATGCAGTCTGATATTAAAGCGCGCTAGCCTGTTTTGTGGTAATAGAAAAAGATAGTGAAAAGAGAACTCACACCACTCCACCAACGAGACCGTGATTAGTTAGATAGTCCCTATAAAGATCAAAGAATAACTATTTCTGAGGAAGGGGGAATTAAAGTTATATCAGTAACAATATATTAATAAAATAAAAACCTAAAATGTCATGAAAAATGATACATTCTTTTATCTTTTTATATGTGTATCCTACTTTATATATCCAAAATAACTTGAATATTAAAGTTGTTGTTAAAAAAAAGTAGGCTATTAAGATATCTTCACCGTAGAATCAACAAGTTTGTGAAGCCAACTTAAATATAGAAGTATTTTATAGTTATCATAGAGATTTCTTAAAAGACCATTAAATTGTCGTTCATGTTATATTTAACACGGAGAATGTGGGTGTATATTTTTAAAAGGTTTCTAAAAATAGTTTTCATTTCCATTGCAAAGGGAAAATTTATGTGCACTCAATTTTGTTTTACCCACTCAGTACTACTTTGAGGCTTTCTGCTGATAGATACATATAACTATAGTAGGCGTCCGCATAAAATCTTTTCATATACAGGATGGAATTTCACAACACTTTTACCGTAAATAACAAACTGGAATCACTGAATTCCATTCACAAACTTTAACAATACAATACCGTTATTTCTTTGACAATATTTCAAAAAAATTGAATACTTTAATTCCATTACCGAAATTTTAAAGTCAGAATTCCGATATTTTTTTGATAATTTGTGAAATTGGAATCCTGTTATTCCTTTGACAAACTTTGGAAAGCAGAATTCGTTTGATAAATTTTTGAAAATAGAATGAAGGATTACTTATTATTAAAAGTATGTATTAGGTTTTGGTTGTACGTTCACTATCAAAGGTATATATTTATTTATTTATTTATGTGTATGTATGTATTTATTATATGTATGTAAGTATTTGTATTATTATGAATATCTTTATGTAGATAATATATGTACGTCTATTTCTTTAGTAACACCGCCTACCTTCTCTCTCTTTTCTTTGACTGTCTTCCTAACCGCAAGGGTTGTCTGGAAGAGATCGCTATGTAGCGATAAGACCGCCCAATTGCACACTAAATTTAGTTAATTTTATGTTGTTGTATTTTTCTATTGTCCTATTTCTGTGGTGTTCAATAAAGTATACATCTATCTATCTATCTATCTATATGTCCATCGCATACTAAACTTAGAGTAGAGGGAGGGAGAAGCGTCTGACTGAAATACGGTTAACGCTGTTAGCGCTGGGTTAGAGTAAAAGAGGAGAAGCATGCCTACCGTTGCCATATGCGTGAAAGAAAGGGAAGGCAGACGGACTGGTGCCTTAAACGTTACGTAATTACCTATCCCATTAAACGATTAAAAACTTTATACATTTGGAGTATTTATACAACCATTTTTCAATCGCTACTATTGATGTGAAACATCTTTAGGCGCACGAGGGTAAATTTTTTACGGATGAAACGTGTGATAAGTAACACGAAGATGTGCAGCGTTTTTCATGCTAATTGGTTTGAAGATTAGGTTCTTTTAATATTCATAAAAATATATTAAAAAAAAAACTTTTTCTAAATTTTAAATTCAGAAATAAAATTTAATCAACGATTTCTAATATTGACAAAAACACATTGGCATTTTTATTTACAATTCGTCATTTTAATATTTTAATGATAATTAAATTCCTAGCATATCTTCTTTTTTCCCTCCCTCCAAATCACGGTAATCTATGGTATTCGATTTGTATAAATATAAACTTAAAATTAGTTTGCCAAAGAAGTTTCACTTCTGACATATGTAATTTGTACACACGTATATTTTTATTATTTCATACTCTGCCTATTTATATAAATCCCTATTTATGGTAAAATTTTCAACAGTAATATACTTTTTTGTTGGTATGCTTAACAAGTATATTTTTTAAAGTTTTAAATAGGAATTGACTTTATTTATTTTATGTATACTATTTGTTTGTACCATTTCCTTTCTCTTACTCAACTATTCAAGTATTATTATAGAAGTAAACCATCTAAATATTGGTTAAATAAAAGCTCTTCATAATTAGTTCAGACCTTTCCATGATGGACTTAAATAAATACTATATTGACATTTAAAAAAACTTTTATTTTACGATATTGCGATGTCGCTATAAATCGATTTTAACCTTTCTATGTATAATTATTATGTACATGTGTATAAGATCGAGCTCTTTCTAAACAGCTCCACCGATTTTTTAACACTTTTAGTATGTGTTTAGAAAGAATGAATAATGTTGACAAAAAGTTTATTCTTCATAATTCCAAGGAATTTGGAACTACGAGGGTGACACTGTCGGGAACAACTAATATATTGAAAATGTCTTCTTCGGTTAAACCCTACTAATTAATTAGATCGCTGACTTATATTAAACACAATGTTTTCCTTGTATGTGTCTCGTAATTTACCTTGTATAATGTCAAGATAAATACTTTTTAATTAAATGGCACCGGGTACTATATTCTATGGCACAATAACAACACATATCAACTTATAATGATTCCGGATTCGATATTTTTAAAATTATTTCGACGAGAAGCAAAAAATGTCTTAAAAACCAATATGAAGTCATCAATTTTAGAGGAAAGAAATATTTTTGTAATAACACATGATAACGAAGACTTCAATAGTATATCTCGATATGTACTTTAGTTCATATTTGTTAAATATATATGTAGTTTATGTCTTACGGCATCCTGTTATGGGATAAGGCGGCGGACACTGAAACCGTACTTATTTTACAAAAAAGAGCAATACGTGCCATATATCAATTAGGATCTCGCGTTTCCTTAAGAGAAAAAATCAAACAAATATCAATTCTCACAGTACTGTCGCAATATATATTAAATGACATCTTATATACAATAATATTCACTTATACAGCAAAAAAATTGAAATACACAATTTTAATACTAGAAATAAAAACAAACTTGTAATCCCATATTTTAGAGTGAAGAAGGTTCAGAAATCATTTGTCGGATTGAGCATACGCATTTTTAATAAGATACCACAATCACTTTTAGATTTGTCTCTACATAATTTTAAGAAATACAATAAAAACATCCTTCTACAAAAGGCGTATTATAATGTTGAAGATTATTTAAGCGATAGATATGTTTGGACTTGATTCCAGTTGCTCACAGAAGCAAATTATTACACATTGTAATACACAAAACTATTTTTTAAAAGAGTAAAGGTTGAGTTTCTTGCAGGTTTCTTCTCAGGGGATTCAACTTTCCGAATCGGTGGTAGATTTGTTACCAACGAACAGACTACTGACGATTCAAAAGTGCTACTTGAGCCTACTTGAATAAAGAATATTTTGAATTGATTTATCTTTTACCTCGACTGTTCGTTGTGGGCTCTTTTCCGAACAGGGCGCGAAGATATACTCGTAAATTTAGTAATATCATTCTACTCGTAAAGTTATTCTTTAATATCATCAATCGTACAAGGGAAATAATGTGTGGAAAATGCTATATTTGATTATTTAAAAGGGTTATAAAAGCGTATTTGAATAAAGACTTTTGAATTTGACTTTTTCGATTCATACATATATAGTATGTTAATAGTAAAAAACTGACTTAAATGTACACCGGATAATGTAACAACAAACAATACAATTACAATGTACACAGGAATATTTCAATGATAGAAATGCTTGCATTGAAATCCAGTTTCTTATACAATAATTTAATTTTTTTGTAAAAATATCAATAATCTAAAAATAATTTTCAAAAGAGTGATTATTTTCTTGCTTCTCGGTAGAGTCGCGAGTTTATTAAGCCCTTGAATATTTTGATACGTTAACGAGAAAAATCTTTTGATAAATGTATTTAAAAGGTAAAAAAAAGTAAGTGGCAGCCCATTAACGTCCCACTGCTGGGCACCGGCCTCCTCAGTCATATGAAAGAGGGTTATTAGAACATAGACCCACCACGCTGCTCCACTGCGGATTGGCAGGCATAGTAAACAAGTGCACTCTCTATTCCTTCACTCTCGTAGTCTAATGTGGCGATAATCCGACACGATAGGAGAGAGATCAGGCGCAGGACCGAGGGCTTAACGTGCTCTCCGAGGCATGGGGGTGGTTCTCATATCAATATGGAATTGGCCCGACCCGTGACTCGAACCCAGGACCTCATGTCTGTAGTCGAACATGCTAACCACTAGACCAATGAGGCAGTCAATTTTTTTTTATAAAAAGAATGTATTTACTTTAGCAAAATATCTATGTTTTTCTTTATCTACATGTAATGTATAATTCTTCCACTTTCTGGGGTTCCTGGAAGAGATCTCTCCAAAGGGATAAGGTATCCTATGCATACTAACTTTAATTTCTTATTAATGTGACTTCTTTTTTGGTGCATAAATAAATAAATAACAATACCTATATTCTTTATAGACTTTAAAACCAATAGATGTATCCAAAACCAATTTCATTACAAGGACAATTATGCGAAGGTATTATTCACAATCTGACCACTAAACTGGTTCAATTATCACGAGATCTTCAAAACTGTTCGCAATTGACTTGAAACAAAGTACAAATTTTCTCATTTTTACACGGAATCGGGTGTCAATCGGTTAAAGCACGAGACATTAGTTATAAAAGCTGAACAAAAACTGTATAATCTTTCTTTTATCTATCCTTAAAGTTTATCTAAAGTCGGTGTAGTAAGATCGTAAACAAAATATTGTTCAGCAATAGACAGACAGTCTACTGTATCCAGTTATATTATTATTATACAATAATAGATGATTTTGCGCATTTGTCCTATAACACGTTCCAACTACGTTTACTAATATTTATTTTATAATGACGCATTTGGTATTTACCGGAATATATTTTATCGAATGTATAACTCACTCTTTGAAGAAAATTTACTTATTTAATATTAGTTACCGAGTTCCCACAATGCTATTAGTTGTGTATGACGTGATTTGAAGTACCGATTAAAGATTACAGTATTGACATACGTATATTTACGACTATATCTGCTCAATAATTTATTGCTTTTATCAATTACCAGCATTTCCTCGCGGTTTCATTCACGTAGATACCGATCTCGTGGCAGATGAAAGTCTTACTTTTTAGTTACCATAGGACAGATATACAAACATGTGTGCTAAACAATCCAGAAGAACTGTACTAACGGATAAAAGCAGCCATTCTGAAATACATAAAGTCTTTTCTGTCTACATGTGAATAGAATGGTACACATCGTTAAACTACTAGATTATATTATCACATTACGATTACATTGTAACGGTATTTAATAAAATTGTAACGAAAAAGACATCTCAGACACTCGAAGAGTTATTATTAATTTTTATTTTACTATCTCAGTATTACAATAGTTAACACTTTAGCAGATAACAGTAGACAAGGCCCCGTCTGTCTACGTATTCCTTCATTCCGTCAAAATGTCACGGACATCTCCACACGAGTGCCTCTCGTCGGTAGCCATCGCCTTCCGCCGGAAGTCAGCGCCTCTCAACGTAAGACGGTAAACTTCACGTGTTACAAAATATAATTTAATAGGATAAGGTTTGATACAGATATATATATATATATATATATATATATATATATATATATATATATATATATATAGCTTGATTATTGTCGGCGCTTCTATAAAAATATATATATATTCTATAAACTACAGTAGTTGGACATATGGTGTCGCGAACTACCTTGTAGATATGAATAACTTCACACGCTTCAACGGGCTTGCTGGCTCTTTGGTGGTAGTAGTCGCAGTGCTAACAGAGGTCCCGGGTCCAGTCCTCGGTAGGACGAATTTAGGAAATTCTTTTTCTAATTTGACTGGATCTGGATTAATGGGACGAACAAGCAAAAGAGGCAGTGTTTAGGTGCTGTGTAGAAAGCATTATAGGTAAATTACCTCTTCCCAAATTAACACGCTTCAGTCTTAGACTGTGTCATCAATTACCATCAAGTGTGATCACAGTCAAACGCTAACCTGTGTGCAATAAGGAAAAACGTTTTGCTTAATCTTCAAACGGCTGTCCTGTAAAGTGAGCTTTTTTGAATTGTGTCACTATTATTCCAGAGAATCCAGAATAATCTATATCTTCTTATGTCAATAACTTACACTTAGAAATAACGGTTTAGTGCATCAAAATGTCATTATATTGTTGGTTAATTTAAAGGTTTTTTTTTACATTTTTTTTTTTTATTTTTTAATAAGATATCGCAATCGGTTTTAGATTTGCCTCCGCGTAATTTAAAGAGACTTTTAAGAAAAGCGCGTGCGTACAAATGACTCATGTCAGAAGTTAAACTTCTTTGGCAAACTAATTCTTAAGTCTTGTTTATATTTATACAAATCTAAAACTGTAGATTTGCGAGACTTACATATGTTAGGAATTTAATGAGTTTAACTGTCATTCAAATATTAAAAGTATCGAAAATTAATACAAATAAGTTATTGAATTGTAAATAAAAATGACACGTTTTTTTATCAACATTAGAAGTATGAGTTTTTTTTTATTTAAAATTTAGAAAAGAGAATTTATGAAAAATAGAATATTAAATCATTAAATGACGAGTGGCAAATTAAAATGCCAAATGTTATTTTTTAATATTAAAACTAGCTTACCTTCAAATGAATTGGCATTAAAACGCGCCTGAAGAAGTTTCACCTTAAAACATACTTTTACAAAAGGCATATTATAATATTGAAGATTATTTAAGCAATAAAAACAGTTGGACTTGATGCCAGTTCCTCAAAGAAGCAAAATATTGCACATTGTAGTATACAAAACTATCTTTAAAAGAGTAACCGCTGAGTTACTTGCTGGTTTCTTCTCAGCGGATTCAAGTTTCCGAACCGATGGTAGATTTGTTACCAACGGACAGACTACAGACGATTCAACAGTGCTTTTTGAGCCTATTTAAATAAATTTTGATTTTTCAAACGGTTCTCCTGTAAAATGAGCACTTTGAATTATACACAAAAGTAGTGATACATTTTTGTTGTGAAAAAAGACAACCCATGTTGCCGCGAATCAATTCCTTTTACTCGTATCCTTGTATTCCCGGAGGATATACGTAAGACATAAGACATGTGTAAGCATTTTTGAATATTCTCATGTCACAGTGATAGAAACAATTCAATATAGGCACATTTCTCAGTGAAATATCGTAGCGACGTGCTCTGAACATACAAGACGATTTTGCGTCGCGTGGATGTTCTCAATTCCTTCCCAAATTCCATAAATACACCGATATATTTTATATTTACAATATAAATAATTCTCCTAAACAGAGCATAATGCTATATAACAATATTTACTTATAAATCTCATGAAACGATGGAAAGTTCATCAGTTAATTAGTCAGTTAATTTGAAATCAAATTATTGTTTATACAAGTAGGTTTGACTAGCTCTTTTGGAGCGTCATTCTGTCCGTTGGTTAGGAATCTACCACCGATTTGGACTATTGACACTAACAAGATCATACCGGAAAGAAACTTAGAAGTTACTCTTTTAACCAAAGTTTTACTTATATAAATCTGGATTATATTCTAAGCGTTTCTGTCACTGAGGTATTCCTGATTAATAAAGCATACTCGTATATGCTAACCACTAGACTGTCTCATTGGTCTAGTGGTTAGCATGTTCGGCCACAGACATGAGGTCCTGGGTTCGAGTCCCGGGTCGGGCCAATTCAAAAACCAATATTGAGTTTTCTGTTACGATTTTCTCAATATTTGCNCCCGCAATAGAGCAGCGTGGTGGGTCTATGCTCTAATAACCCTCTGTCGTATGAGTGAGGAGGCCTGTGCCCAGCAGTGGGACGTTAATGGGCTGCTACTTACTTTACTTACTTAAAGCATATATCATTTTACAACATATAGCTAAATAGTATTAAATTAATATGGATTTTACACACAATTATTGCACTAGTTCCAAGTTTTATATTCAGGACAAAAGATAGCCTATTTTTAATTGATATGGATTTTCACACGACTATTTATCTCTTTTAAAGTTTTATATTGGGGACTAAACGTAGCTTTTTTCCGTATGAAAGCTTCCGGTTAGAGAGGTTACATGGTATTATTTTCAATTTTACTTGATTCGCACAATAAGTTCACACTTCCCCTATATACATTTTGTTCAAATTCTAAATCGCACATGAATTCAAGGTCTCGCTGGTGCAGTGGTGCGTGTATTTGCTTTGCAAGCAGAGGTTCCGGGTTCAATTCCCGGAAAGGAAATTACATTTTCTAATGTGTGTGCGTCTGTACTAGTGGGAGGTTTCTGCCGCAGTTAATTATCACCCTACCACCAAAGACATACCCTCATGCGTACCATAATAAGTAAATTATCTTTATTTTATTGCAGACAGGTAAGCCCTTGACTGTAATCTCACCTGATGGTGAGTGATGATACAGTCTAGGTGAGAGGCGATATACCTTGTATGTTTTCTAAACTACATCGTACAGGAACACAAATCTCTGTGTTTGGCGGTACGACTTTGCTAGTTCTGTGGTAAGTAGCGGCGGAAGCCTCCCACCAGTCCAGACTCAGATAAATTAGAAGATACAATTTTCTAAATTCGCTCTAACTGGGATCGAACCCAGAACTTCTGCTAGCAAACCGAGTACTCGCATCACTACGCCAGCGATGTAGTCTCTTACCAAATTAACACGCTTCCAAGTAAGACTATACCATCACTTACCATCAGATGTGATCACGTTCAAGTAGGCAATAAAATAAACTTTTTTTATTCCTCCACTTAAGTTTGAATACATTTAAAACTTATAGTGGATAATATTTGGTGTTACAATACTTTGTTTCCAAATATTGTAATTAATTTTCGTAAAATTTTACGGTAATTTAGTAAAAGTCAATGTAAAAAGTTTCTTCCTTGTTTTATTATACAGTGACTTCACTACAAGCATACTTTTAGTTTTGCCTCCGTTTTTTATTGTCGTCCATACCTAACGCCTTTTTAATGTGCATTAACAGAAAGCAGTTACCCATAAAGATATAATTGGGCAGAATCGTTTGGGTTATTAGTTAATCCTTTAAAATCCCAAGCTATCATTATTGGAGGCAGACAATTAAGAAACAGAATTAATTTTCAAACATTACCGGATCTGTCATATAATGCCACTTCAATACCCTATTGTGAAAATGTTAGAAACTTAGGAGTTATAATAGATGGTCAGTTTTCCTGGGCCACTCGGGTAAATGAAGTTAGTAAACGTATGCACTACTCACTTCATTCCCTGAAACGCTTGCAAAATTTCCTTCCTCTTCAGACTTGGTAGCTTTTGGCACAATCTCTTCTCCTTCCCCTTCTGGACTACGCCGATGTTTGCTATCCTAATGCGACCGAAGAGCTGCTTAATAAACTTGAAACTCTTCAAAATTTGTGCATCCGATTCATCTACGGATTACGCCAATTTAATCATATCTCTGATTTTCGACGTGAGTTACAGTGGCTCCCTATCCGTTCTCGCCGGAATATGCACATGTTATTACTTCTCTTTAAAATTTTAAAAAATTCTCCTCCATCTTACTTGCAAGAGCGCTTTCATCTGTGCCCTCCCAAAATCCTACCTATTCGTTCATGCGTCAAAGTCTACCCTCTTGAATGGCCTCTTTACAACTCTGCTCGTTACGGCAAATCATTCACTGTTACCGCTACGCGACTCTGGAATTCATTGCCCGAACATATTATTAAAGATGATGTTGGATATGATACTTTCAAAACGAGACTAAAGGAGTACTTTTTAAATACCACAAAGCAAATTATTAATCACTTCATTTAAGACTGAAATTTACTTTATATATATACACATTTTTTCTATTCAGTTCTTTATGGTTATATCTTTAGTATTTATGTATATTATCTGTATGTATATATTATACGTAGTTTATGTATGAGTATATGTATGTTTATAATATATCTTAAGCTTGTATGTATGCTGACATATTCTTAGCTTTTTCATATCTGTGTACCTACACCACATGTTTTATAAAATTCTTCCACTTTCTGGGGTTCCTGGAAGAGATCTCTCCAAAAGGATAAGGTATCCTATGCATACTAACTTTAATTTCTTATTAATGTGACTTCTTTTTTGGTGCATAAATAAATAAATAAATAAATAAATAAATAAATAAATAAATAAAATAAAGGTCAGATTTCTTTTAAAAAATTAAGAAGAACAATAACAAAATGCCAGACATACAATTCTCTTTTATATGCTATAAATTATGAATTGTAAAATTGTCAAACAACGAAATGCCTTTTACGTTTATCCAGCCAAGCGTCGATAAAGCACCGTCCGCCGTAGAATTTACAACAATAACAATTTTGTGACACATTTGATTTATAAATGTTTGTGACTTTCACTGAGCGGATTTCTTAATTTATTTGGAAAGTTATTTCTCATACAATCGCAATACAATGAAAAGGTCAGATATTTTGATCAAAAGTAAAAAACAGAGCCATATAAATTTAATGGGCTTAACGAATCCATTTCTGTTATTTTACGTAAATTATTATTATTCTGAAATCATGCCATTATGATCTTTGGCCGTTATGACAACAAACTGTAGTGTACTTTATTCATAATGTTTTCATATTTTAAAATGAATCCATATTTCCCTTGTCCACAACATCACGTCTGATCGGCTGGACCAATTTTGCTTATTCTTTTTTTGTTGTATTAGTTATGGTCGGGGAAAGGTTCTTCATCAAAGAAAAAATTAAGATTGTTGAGCGAAACATCAGAAAATTTCTGTGAAACGTAACCACCTAACCACCATAGTAACTCTTCTATCGTAACCATCTTAGTGCTTCTTGAAACTTCCTTAGGCGCATGAGGGTAAAATTTTTACGGATGTAACGCCTGATTAGCGTCACGAAGATATGCAGCGTTTTTTATACTAATTCGTTGGAAGGTTAGGTAGTTTTAATATTTACAAATAACATGTGGCATTTTAATTTGCCACTCCTCATTTAATAATTCAATATACTATTTTTCATAAAATATAAATTATCTTTTTTTAATTCAAAAAGCAAATGTAATTAATAATTTCTAATATTGAGAAAAACACGTGGTATTTTTATTTACAATTCGTCATTTGACATTTCAACAAATTATTTATATTAATTTTCGACACTTTTATTATTTTAATGACAATTAAATTTTTTAAATTCCTAACATATCTTCCTTTTTCCTCCTTCTTAGTTTTAAAGTTTTACATTGGTGTAAATACAAACAAGACTTAAAAATTAGTTTGCCAAAGAAGTTTCACTTTTGACATGTGTACTTTGTATGCAGGCACTTTTTTTTTAATTTATAGTTGTACCTTTTAAAAGTAAACTTTCGTGAAAGTGCTTTTATGCACTGGCCCCGACTATGTGGGACTCAGTATATAGAAGTGTGGGGCTCAGCGAACAGGGAAGCCTCGCAATACCCGCTAAAACCCAGCGGAACCCTCTTTATCCATGAATGAAGCACCAGGGGTTCAACTTTCTCATTCATCCCTGGTGTCCCAGATGAATCCGACTGAGAATTCTCAAAGGACTTACGCTAACAAGCGTTGCCTCAAAATCCGGAAGCAAATCTAGGTTATATGAAGCTACATGTTGGATTAAGTTAACAAAACCTGTATTTCTAATGACGCCCCTAATGACCTACGTTGTCTTGCTAAGTAATAACAAATTGAACCATATTACACAAAAGAGTCGCTGGATTTGCCACTAAATTATAGTTACTATAACATTTTTAGAGCTGTAGCTTACAAACAAGCGACTCACTGGCTGACTTTCACTCCATTAGTATTTCTAAATCTACATTTATGGCCACAATCTCTTTTATCTATATAAAAAGGGCATATATTTTCACGACTCCGACACTATAATACTGATTTATATTGAAACAACAATACACTTCAGTGCAAATTTTATATAATAAAATAGAATCCGTATATTATAACTCTGCTTATGAAATATTAGCTGCCTCATTGGTCTAGTGGTTAGCATATTCCGCCACAGACATGAGGTCCTGGGTTCGATTCCCGGGTCGGGCCAATTCAAAAATCGATATTGAGTTTTCTATTAACATTTTCTCAATATTTGCGGGAAGTTGGGAAGTTGGCGGTGTGATCCACCCCCGTGCTTCGGAGAGCACGTTAAGCCATCGGTCCTGCGCCTGATCTCTTTCCGGTCGTGTCGGATTCCCGTCGGACTAAGAGAGTGAAGGAATAGAGAGTGCACTTGTGTTCTATGCCTGCCAATGCGCAGTGGAGCAGCGTGGTGGGTCTATGCTCTAAAAACCCTCGCTCCTCGGAGTGAGGAGTCCTGTGCCCAGCAGTGGGAAGTTAAAAGGGCTGTTACTTACTTACTTTTTTTTATGAAATATTGACCAATCGTTTATTTTTTAAACGCTTTTATACATTTGAGCTCAGTTTGTGAGCACTTAATGACATCGGATTATTTTGAAATTTTGCTCAATTAACAAGGATTAATATCGATATAATATAATAGTTAAAAAAAATTATCGCAGTATCTTTAACAGATCTTTTAGGATAACTTCCTCCTACCGGGGATGGGAAATTTACTGTCTATTTGGATATCATTGTCATTTTATCGACGCCTTGTATACCGTATATAGAAGACCAAATTAAAGCTTCTTTCACATACATACAGGCCAGGCTAATAGGCTTAGTAATAAAAAAAAGCGTTTGTAGCTTCTTAGTCGTAAAGTATTAAGGGGCAACGTAATAGCATAGTGGCTAAGGTCCTTAAATATAGAGTTAAAAAAGTAGAGAAAAATTGTAGATTATAAAATAATCTACAATAAGTTCCTTATATTTTTGTTCCTACAAATCATCATTCTAAAAGTTGCAAGTGTTTCATTATACATAGATGATGTTATGACGTGAGTGATGATTATAAGATCTACATTTTTTTATGGCAATACTTTCGCTAAAACTTACCGTTTTTTTTTTAAATTCGACAATTTTGTCTTTGAACTTAAACTTAAGCTAATATGGGATCAATTTCAGGAGTATATTTGACTCGACTCAATAAGCGCCTCCACCTCACATACTTTAAAAATGAGTATCGGGACAATGCCCGTTCTTATTGAGCATTTACGTGGCTAAAATAATGTACAGGCTGGGAAACAGTCTACATAAAAAGCTCCATTTTGATTGTCTATAACTTTATTCAAAGAAAAGATAAGTAGTTTTAATTATCATAAAAAGTTTATTTGGTATTTACCTTTAATCATCATTGGTCCCTATTTTTTGAAAATGACAAAGGTGTTGAAGTTATTGTTACGGCCGAACAACGGTAGCGTAGCGTAGCCAACACTTGTGTATGGTAGTGAAAGTTGTGTATGGTAGAAGAATCATAAAAGTAAAATAAATGTGGTAGAGATGAGAGCGTTGAAAAGTCTGAGTGGATTGAATCTGAGTGAATGTAAGAAATAGTGTGATAAGAAAAGGTTGTGGTCTAAAAGAAAATGTAATTACTAAAACTAAGAAACGTTAAAATGCTTAGATGGTTTGGGCACGTAGAGAGAATGAATCAAAAGAGACTGACAAAAAGGATTTATGAGTTAAGAGTAAATGGGAAAGTTGGGTGGGGAAGACCAAGGCAAACGTTCCTGGACCAGATCCAGGACATTTTAAATAAGGGTCCGGTCAAGAGTACTCTAAACCGACGAACTTGTATGAAAGGTTTAATGAGAATGAAAGAAGCGATGGAGATATGCAAGGATCGTGACAAGTGGAAGGATGTTGTCTCTGCCTACCCCTATGTGAATGAGGCGTGATGTATGTATGTAGAACAAAATTAATTTTACACAATAGTAACTTCAAGAACATATAAATTTTAAATCAGAAAAAATAACTTTTTTTCTACAAATTCTTATACATCTATCCATTAAACATCGACGGTGTACGGATAACTCAAAACTATTGGAACGTTTTGTACTATATGCCGATAAAATGTTTCGTTATTACGTACTTTTAAAATTAACGACAAATGGAACTCATTAGGTGAGACATATATCAAGCTGTGTATGCCCATCTTGTAATTATTTATATACTCAACTAGATGTTGTTATCTCTGTCATCACAAATGGATACTAGAATTTATGTGTATATATATCTCGCCAACCGTTGTGTAGTTTTCATAAAAATAAGCGGATTCATTATACGTTTTCCTTACAGATACGCAATGCGACTGCAACATTCATAATGAGCTTGTCCTGTTCGGATCTGCTGTTTTGTTGTTTCAACTTACCGTTAGCTGCATCGACATTTTGGACGCGGTCCTGGCAACATGGACAACTTCTCTGCAGACTTTTTCCACTTGCAAGATATGCCCTTGTCGCAATTTCACTCTTCACTGTACTGGCTATCACTATAAATAGATACGTCATGATTGCCCATCCGAAACTATATCCTAAGTAAGTAAACTGATGATTTTTTACGTTACTTCTACTGTATAGGCATGTGTGCTATAAAGTTATTTTTTACTCTCTTGCTTTCTCCTGGATGTTAAGCAAAATCCATCGTCTATAAATAATGGAACTGTCATTATGTGACGGATTATATTGGCTGTGCTATAATCCCCGCCTTTTCCCAATCCGTAATCCCTTTACATATCCCTAACATATCACAATAAAATTCAATAACGTAATATTTGAATATATTTAGTGAGAACTGGTCTAGATGGTATTAAAGTGTATCAATCTACAAGACTAGAAAACTGAAGCGAAAAGAGGTCTCGACTAAGCAATCTAAAGCTAGCTTGATTAAGATTCGGTGAGAGCATAGAACAATAAAAAGTCTACGTTACTCTTTTTGTTGATAATTAACTTCACGTTTTTTAATAATTTCTAAATTATTTCATTTATCATGTACACAATTTCAAGGAAATTTACGTTCCGTCGCATCCAACGATTCAAGTTGCAATATAATCTTTTAATCAAAGTTTTTGTTTCCACATAAATGTGTAGAAAAAGAAACAACGAACAAGAAATTATTAACGATTTATTTTTATTTAACAGATTATACAAAACACGGAATATCACAATAATGCTAATAAGTATATGGATTGCATCATTTGGGATGCTGATACCAACTTGGTTCGAGAAATGGGGCCAATTCGGATTGGATGTTAACATTGGGTCCTGCTCAATAATCGCAGATGACAAGAAGAGATCACCAAAGAAAACACTCTTTCTTACTGCATTTATACTACCTTGTATAGCTATAATTCTGTGCTATGCAAGGATATTTTTCATAGTCCGCAAAGCGACGAAGCAATCATTAAACAAAGATAGAAAAGGTCCCAACACTGAAGAATCTTCATCAGCTGATATATCTACATCAGCATCAGCACGAATAACTGTTGATAATAGTAGCAGTTTTAATATAAATCAAATTAAAAACCAGCATGTTTCCTTTACTAATGATATTTCAAAAATACCACGTCCCGCTACATGCCAAGTGCAAATAAGAGAAGATAACAGACCAGATCTTGAAGATATTGATGAACCCGTTAGGCTAAGAAGAACTGCTTTAAGAAAATCAATGGCACTTCTTAAAATTACACTTCCAACACGAAAAGACAGGAGATTAGGAACAATGATAATAGCTATCATGGTATCATTCTGTTTGTGTCATTTACCAATTACAATTATAAAAGTGTTAAGGGAAATTAACCCTTACCCTGCAGCGAATATTGCCGCGTATATCCTTTTATATTTATCGTCTAGTATAAATCCTATTATTTATGTTTTTATGTCAAGTGAATACAGAAAAGCATATAAAAATCTGTTTAGACGAAGGAATAAGGTAAATAGATCCATTAGAAATAACAGATAACTATTGTTACTAATTCTGGTTATATAGGAAACGTGTGTTATAAACACAGTTAAAACTGTTTCTAATTTTAATACTCATGTTAATATTTAGCTTTATTCGTATGTGCACTGCTGCTATTGTTATGAGATGTTTGAACGTGAATTGTTTGTAAATATAGGTAGGAATTAGATTGGTAAATCAAAACAAGTATAAAGCTTCATTCTATTCGAGTTTCGAGTACATTTGAGCGTGAAAGTATTTCGAGAACATTCGGATTTCTTTGTACAAAATATTTATTCGCCAGCCAACTGAAAGGTTCTATAAATGAAGTAATAAAAAACAACAGAAATGTAAAATTCATTAATGTAAGCTAAATAATACGAAATACAAAATAATAGTAATATTTACAGTATAAAACTGGATCTTGCATCCTGTCTTTTCAATTTCCACTATTAATTCACTTATATTATTATTACTATTAATACTCTTCATATATACAGAGTTATTGATAATTCACCGTATTCCCGTGAGGAGGAATAGGGATGATTATTTACGATAATTTTAATACCCATATGCCTTATGAAGTGAACCAATTTTTTAACTTATATCTCAAAAATGCAACTTCAAAAACTTATTTAAATCCCCTTTTTCGCCTGATTTGTAATGTCTTATAATATTAAAACAACAATTGTCCGTCCAAATTTAGAAATGCAAAACAAATAACGTTATCATTTGAGATTACTAACCACCGAAATTCATTTTAAACAAAAAAAACATATTACATTGGCTTGCAAATTATTTAAATAACATTTTTTTTCTTAGCTCTCCAACTATGCACAACAACTAGAAATTTATTTCAGAGATAACTGAAAAAACACTTACAAAGGTAGCTGTGGCTGTGGCAATTCGTATTAAACTAAGCGTTTAAAGTCTTTCTTTTAAATTTCCAGAGATTTACTTAAAAACACGACCCGATGTAAATAAAACAAAAAAAAATACAAAATTTAAATAAAATTTGGCACCAGTAACAATTACAGTTTAGTCTAATTAAAGTTTTTGCATTGGGGTTCAAATTATCGCAAATAGTCAACACTATCACCTCCTGATGGGAATACATTGAATTACAAATAACCCTGCATATGTGTTACACAAATTTTTAATCATTAATAAAATACTTTTTTATTTTTCCACACAAATTCAATACATTTGTATTTACTTACAGTGGGTGTCACTTGATGTTTTATATCTTAATTCAGTGAATTTATTTTGCAAAAAATTGTAAAACTCACGCCAAAGTCTTTTTAATGTGATAAGAATTTCATACTAGATGACTAGACTTTAACTTTAATATATATAGCTTATTGAGTATGATGACAATTAAGTTGTATGTGTTTAAATTCAATTTATCCTGGCAATTATGTATCTACTTGCTATTATTCTTTGAAGCAGTGATATCATGACAAACAACTTGACTTCTTGTCCTAATATTATAAATACGAAAGTAACTCTGTCTATTCCGTTTTCTCATCAAAACTATTGAACCGATTTAAATGAAATTTGGTAGACAGATAGTCTAGATCTTGAGAAATGACATAGGCTACTTTTTAATGCGAAAAAAGGGTTGTAAATGCTGGAAATACCGTCATTTTTAGAGCTAGAATCTAGAAACTAATTTTTGAGACCGTTGATTTGATGTAAATAAATACGGCTGTCAAACTTTGTTAAAGATTTACTCTCAAAGGTGGAAAATGACAATCATTACTAATATGATAAATCCGAAAGTAACTCTATCGGTCTGTATCGCTTTCACGCCAAAACTACTGAACCAATTTAAATTAAATTTGGTACACAGCTAGTCTAGAGCCTGAGAAAGGACATTAAAATAAATTATTAAAGTAGTTAGCCTACGTTATTGAAAATGTAAGCCAAAAACACTATTGCACGCGGACAAAGTCGCGAACACAGAATATATTATCACTCCAATAACTTGTAACATTGTTCCTTTAAAGCTAAATTAATAATTAAGTCTGTATAAGGATTTTAAAAATATTAATTTTTTAATACTTAGCCATTTCAAACGGCTAAATAAATTTTCAAACGAAATGGTACAACGATATGTTTCAATTATCTTTTTTAATTTCATTTTCAATATAAACTTTTTTAAGAAAAATAAGTAAAAAAAAAAAAGTAAATAATTGTAATAAATGTTGTTTTGATTTGATCGATATATGTTTCCTAACCTTTCAATTGGCTGACAGTACTTTTAATTATTTTTACACATATTAAACCATTAATAACCTTTTGTATTGCACTTAAAGTTAGGTATATTTGAATTTTATTATAGTTAAGTTCAATTTAATAAGATGTATACAATTTATATGAAGCAACAATGAAAGAAAATCTTAGTTAATAAATATGTTACTCGTCTATGAATATACACACCCAATCTATCCTTATTTTATTTCAAAAAGTTATGATAAACTTTTTTAAATATTGCTATTTGCAAGTGTTATAATTCCTAGAACAGACAACAAATGTCTTGTAACAAACTCTTTTATTCTTGTTTTGTTGGACACATTGAAATTTACCCTAAACCGATTTTTTTTAACAAAATCTTCATATTGCACGTAAAGCCACGGTATAGAAGTGTGTCATGAAATTAACGTTATAGTCATCAATTATTTATTTGATGTCACGCCTTAACATCTTGTCATCATGACTGGATTTAAAAGCAGCTACAAACCGCACTGAATTGTATAAATAACATAAAGTTATTAAATTTACTATCAACAATAATATATTACAATATATTTACATACATCGTTTTTCTATACGTAATTTATAAGTCTGCACTCTTCATAAATTACTATACCGATTTTAATTTAATGTTTTTGTATTTGTTAAGTGTTGTTTCAAGAATCATTTAGATTGACAATTCAATCTGATGAATTACCATATTCCCACAAGGTCTTTTAATAAAATTTACTTATTATACTTCAAGTTTTATAAAATTTGCACCTCATAATAGACACAAAAAGTACAAATTTGGTTATCATGAAAAAAGGGCTATAATGAGCCAATCTTAAAAGAGAGACATTTTCTGTCATGGACTTTTTTATAGAACTTTTAAAGGGGAACAATTCTGTCCTACATATTTTTTGCAAAATCTTAACCGTTTACGCAGCGGAAGAAGGAACAAAAATACCTCTATTTTACCGCTTATTGGTCTTGATGTGTGATGATATAGCTTATAGTCTTTCTTATTAAATGGTCTAATACAGAAAATTCGAAATCGGACCAGTAGTTTCTGAGATTTGCGACTTCAAACAAACAAATTTTTCAAATTTATTAAATTAGTGTAGATATATAAATTATTTTTTTCTTGAAATCAGTTTGTTATGAAATTTAAAGTGAAGACTGAAGTGTTGTTATCTTCATATAAATACAATGGATAATTAAAGATGTATTTAAAATATCGTCTGGAAATAATGATTGTTGAATCAATGTGCCGCAAATCATAACTTAAATGACACAACAATAATGAAGGAAACGCTATGTAATTAAGTATTTAATTTCAATTCATTTAATTGAAATATTTCGAACTCAGTATAAAACACTTTATTAATGGAATTTCTCTCATTAACCCGAAATTTAATTTTTAACATATACAGTATTGTTTCCCGTGGAGTCACCCACGTATTTCCCGATGCTGTAGGAATATGAAGAAATATTATTTCAACTTTTCTAAAACAATTTGTAATTTGGATTTTAGTATACTAGTTATACATTGCTGTATCTTATACGTAATTACCGATCTCGTAGGACTATAAGCAAATCCGTATTTAATGGCTGTTTATGTTGTGAAATGTTACTTTGCTAAGACTTTTATTTGTATCCGAAACTCATATTCAATTTGGTAAACTGAAGCTGTGACACCACAAAATGCCATTGTCAAAGATTGAATCGGTTTTGTTTAATTTTTTAAAAGCTCTTCTATAACATTATATTTTTATTTTAATGACGTCGTCAGCAGCGAAAATTTGGAAATATTAGTCTTTGTCACTTCTTTCAATAATATAATCTTATTAATATTGATTGTTATAAGAAGCAATATGAGTGTTTGTTTATACGATTTAGTAAAAAAAATAAGTAAAAATTATTTAAATGTTTTATAATTATATTAAATTAACGGAAGATAATATTAAGATATATTTAATCAAATAAAAATAGTTTTTGTAACGAAGTCATTTGGGTCTGATTGTATGGAGAATAAGTAAAAATTGTTAGATATAAAGTTTTATAAGTAATAGATGTTATTTAAGTTTCACCTGAAAATCCAAATTTAGATTTAACTTAGTAATTACAATAAATATTTTAGATTATTTATATCGCAATGGAGAATATTGAAGTTAAAAAGTGATGCAATTTTATAATAAATTGTAGCATTTATTTCTTTTTGTTAAGAAAATTGATATGATTTCTTGGAAGATCTTTAATAATTAAAAGACTTTTTTCTTATATATTAAATATATAGAGTATAGTGATTTTATTATGCATTTCCACTGTTATTTTTGCCAAAGAAACAACGGTTGTTTTCTTCTTCTGATATGTACTTCCAAGAAATATTATATACATAATATTGTATCTTTTGAAGTGAAACTTCTTTAGGCGCATAAGGGTAAAATTGAGAGCTGAATCGTGTGATTAGCGTCACGCAGTCATGCAGCGTTTTTTTATGCTAATTCATTTGAAGGTTATAATATAAAATAATAGCATAAAATATAAAATAGCAATAAATCAAAAATTCTCTTTTCTAAATTTCAAATACAAATTCAAAATTAAATTAATAATTTCTAATATTGACAAAAAAAACGTGGCCTTTTTATTTACGATTCGTTATTTGAGATTTCAATAAGTTATTTGTATTCATTTTCGACACTTTTAATATTTTAAAGATAATTAAATTCACTGAATTCCTAACATTTCTTCCTTTTTCTCTTCTCTAAGTCTCGGAAATCTAAAGTTTTAGATTTGTATAAATATAACAAAGACTTAAAAATGAGTTTGCCAAGGAAGTTTCACTTTTGACATATGTACTATGTACGCCCGCACTTTTTTTATATAATAGTATATTTTGTAATGATATTATTTTTTATATATATTATTAATTTGCCAAAGAACCAATTCTCCTGGGGCCATAAAACCCTAAATATTGTACTTACCAAAGATATGAATAAAGGAAATTTGAAATTCAATAAATTTTATTTATACCTTACTCTTGACCTGAATAGTGTGAAAACTCGTTCTGGTAACAAAAAATCATACTATAAGTAAAAAAAAAATGAAAACATCATCAAGGCGAGGTTAATTATTATTAATAACAACAATCAATTATTTTTCTTGGNTCTAAAATTTTAATTCTAATACAAAATTAAATTAATAATTTCTAATATTGACAAAAAACACGTGGCCGTTTTTTACGATTCGTCATTAGAGATTTCAATAAGTTATTTGTATTAATTTTCGACACTTTTAATATTTTAAAGATGATTAAATTCACTGAATTCCTAACATTTCTTCCTTTTTTTTTCTCTAAGTCTCGGAAATCTAAAGTTTCAGATTTGTATAAATATAACAAAGACTTAAAAATGACTTTGCCAAGGAAGTTTCACTTTTGACATATGTACTATGTACGCACGCACTTTTTATTATTTATATAATAGTATATTTTGTAATGATATTATTTTTTATATATATTATTAATTTGCCAAAGAACCAATTCTCCTGGGGCCATAAAACCCTAAATATTGTACTTACCAAAGATATGAATAAAGGAAATTTGAAATTCAATAAATTTTATTTATACCTTACTCTTGACCTCAATAGTGTGAAAACTCGTTCTGGTAACAAAAAATCATACTATAAGTAAAAAAAAAATGAAAACATCATCAAGGCGAGGTTAATTATTATTAATAACAACAATCAATTATTTTTCTTGGTTTTATATTGTTGCTAATAATAACAAACATAAACCAACCTCATGAAGAAATCAGCCATTTGCGCAGGAGATAATATAGTCCACAAGTGTATGCACAAATGCAGGTGCACTCTCTATGCCTTCCCTCTTATAGTCCGATGGGACGCCAATCCACGGCTTCACACAACCGGAAAGAGATTAAGCATCGCCAACTTCCCAACTTCGGGCAAATACTGAGAATTTTATTAACAGAAAAGTTAATGTCGTTTTAATTATAAATGCACTCGACCCATGACTCGAACCCAGGAACTCATGTCTGAAGCCGAACAAACTGAGTACGAGACCAATGAGGCAGTTTGTACATAGTCTAAGGTAAGTACCAGCCCATTAACGTCCCACTACTGGGCACAGGTCTCCTCATACATATCAGAGAGGGTTTATAGGCCCACCATGCTGCTTCACTGCGGATTGGCAGGCATATTATACAAATTTACTCTCTATTCCTGGTGGGAGGCTTCGGCCGCGGCAAGTTATCACTTATGATAGAATTAAAGATCGATTTTGAACCTTAAATTACAAGGATGTCGTATCGCCCTGTTTTGAACAGTACTCACAAGACAGTCGGGTATCCGTTTTGTTATCATCATTACAATATAATTGAAATATATTTGTTTACAAGCGATAAAAAAGATTCCATTTGCACACGGAAGCAAAATAATACACATTGTAACATACAAAACTATCTTTAATAGAGTAACCGCAGAGTTTCCTGCCGGTTTCTTCGCAGCGGATTCAACTTTCTGAGCCGAGGTAAATTTGGTACTAACGGACAAACTACTGACGATTAAAAAGTGCATTTGGAGACTACTTGAATAAAGAGGATTTTGATTTTGGAAAAGCAACAATTTATTCTGTAGCGGTGCATCTTTTAACTTATTAAACTTAAACTCATTAAACTAATCTTTAACTCGTTAAAAATGAGTTCTCAGTCAATATGTTTCACTCTCATACCTTTTTATCGTCCAATTAACATTTCACTTTACAGTATTACTTTTTAATTAGCTTTTGTTTTATTGCTGACAGATTAGCGCTTGACTGTGATCTCACCTCATGGTAAGTGATGATACAGTCTAAAATGAAAGCGCGCTAATCTGTTAAGAGGCGACATACCCCTTACGGTTTCTACACAGCATCGTACCGGAACACAAATCTCTTTTACGTTTTTGCTGGTAAGGTGGTAACTAGCCACGGCCGAAGTCAGTCCAGAGTCAGACAAATTAGAAAATACAATTTCCTAAATTCGTCCTACCGGGGATCGAACCCGGGACCTCCGCTAGCAAAGCGAATACTCGCACCACTGCGCCAGCGAGGCCGTCAAAAAGGTTCGTTGAGGCATTCCTCTCTGGCCCCTCGATTGCAGCCGGCTTACAAATTTTCTACAGGGGGAGGAGTTGTATAAACTTCCTCTTCCTGTTTCCTACTCCCCTTCGTCGGGGCTGGAGTGCCTCTGCGTCATTCACCGTCTCCCTTTGTCGTGTCGTCTCCAGGCCTGCTCACTGCTGAGTATTGCACTTATAATACTAGCCAGTGAGAGGTCTGTGCCAATCAGCGTCGTCATAATGAGTCGCTGAGAAGTCCAGGCAGGTACAGGTATTTGCCGAAGCAACCATGATGAAAATTGGAAGACTATACAAAACTAACGTCTCATGTGCAATCAGGTAAATGCATTCGTATTACTAAAATGTAAGTAAAGCTTAGATGTCATATTATTACACTTTTATGTAATTATATATAACTTTAACTTATGTAAATGTATTATTCTGTAACATACATAAATATTTATAGTATTATATGATATATGTATGTAAGCTTTAAAACTTGTGAACTCTTTTAATGATAAATTGTAAACTCAAAGTTCGTCTGGAAGAAAAGACTGCATTTTGTATATTTGTATTCTTATATTACTTGTAAGTTTTTCTTTAATGAATGGATGATTTTTGATATGAAACAAAAAAGTATATATGACGAAAAAGATGGGACTTATAGAATGTTTTTATACTTCAATATATATATACATATTTCTTACTGATCCTGTGGAGGATTGCCTCATTGGTCTAGTGGTTAGCATGTTCCGCCACAGACATGAGGTCCTGGGTTCGAGTCCAGGTCGGGCCAATTCAAAAATCGATATTGAGTTTTCTATAAAGGTTTTCTCAATATTTGCCCGAAGTTGGGAAGTTGGCGGTGTGATCCACCCCCGTGCCTCGGAGAGCACGTTAAGCCGTCGGTCCTGCGCCTGATCTCTCTCCGGTCGTGTCGGATTCCCGTCACATCGGACTATGAGAGTGAAGGAATAGAGAGTGCAC